>CM038232.1:3505783-3658595 GCA_021442155.1 Cymbidium sinense
AGGAGGGTTTTATTTAATTTGTTTAGTTATTTATGTTGATTTTTTTTTGACTAGGTTCAATTGCTATTAAACAAGTTGCTAAAGATGTTCTTGGCAAATCAAAAGGAAAAGCATCTTTTAATAAGAATAGTTGGTGGTGGAGTCAGAGTGTGCAAGAAAAGATAAGAAATAAGAAGCATTGTTATAAAACTTGGTTTAGATGTAAAAGTGGATATAAAGGGAGATTCTAAGAAAGCAATATATGATGCAAAAAATTTAGCTTTTAGTGATTTATACAATAGATTAGATACCAAAGAAGGTGAAAGATGTATGTATAAGTTAGCCAACCAAAGAGATAGGAGAAGTAAAGACATAGTTCAAGTGAGGGTATTAAGGATGAAAATAATAAAGTGCTTTTCTTAGAAAAGATATTGAAAATAGGTGGATGAGGTATTTTAATAAACTTTTCAATGAAGGATCTGAAAATACGATTGATTTTAGCAACCTTAATACCTAAACAAAATAGAGAATTTCATTTTTATCGTCATTAGTAAATCGAAGTTAGTGAAGCTTTAAAGAAAATGAAATGTGGATAGGACGGATAATATTCCAATAGAAGTGTGGAAATGTTTAGGAGATCAAGGAATTTCTTGGCTTACAAATCTTTTTAATGTTATTTTAAAGACTAAAAGATGCGGATGAGTGGAGAAAGAGTTTGTTGGTTCTATATTTAAGAATAAAGGTGATGCACAAGATTGTGCAAATTATAGAGGTTAATGTGCCATACATTAAAATTATGGGAGAGAGTAATTGAGCATAGGTTACGATGTGATCTGAAGTTTCTCCTGTCGGTTTGGTTTCATGCGGGTAGATCTACTATGGATGCTATACATTTGTTAAGAGGTTTGATGGAAGCATAGAGAAAATAAAAGGATCTACATATGATATTTATTGATTTTTATGATAAAGTCTCAAGAGATGTTCTTTGGAGAGTTCTAGAGCGAGAAGTTAATATTGGTTATATTCAAGTCATTAAGGATATGTATACTAGAGCGTCACTTGTGTCCAAACACAAGGAGGATTGACAAAATATTTTCCTATTTTAGGTTGGATTACATCAAGGATCAACATTAAGCCCTTATCTTTTTTACTTTAGTTATGGATGTTCTTACGAGGCATTTACAAGAAGATGTACCTTGGTGTATGCTTTTCTTTGATGACATTCTTCTTGTTGATAAGACTAGAGGAGTCCAACGAAACTTGAATTATGGAGGTCAACTTTAGAGTCTAAAGGTTTTCATTTAGATCTAAAGCGAATATATGGAGTGTAATTTTAGTTGTAGAAGTTTTAGTGATAGTGTTGTGACTTTAGGTGATCAAGTCATTAATAAGAGTGGCGATTGAGATATTTAGGCTCTATTATTCAAAATGATGGTGAAATAGATGGAGATATTATTAGTAGAATTCAAGTTGGATGGTTGAAGTGGAGGAATGCATCGGCCTATTATGTGATAGAAAAGTTCCACTTAAACTTAAGGGAAAATTTTATAAGATGGTGGTAAGACGCAATGACTTATGTGCGAGAATGTTGGCCAATAAAGAGAAACATAAGACTAAGTTAAGTGTTCTGAGAGATGAGGATGCTCAGTGGATGAGTGGCTTTACCCTTAGAGATAGAATGCAAAATGAGTATATTGGAAAAAAGTTAGATCAGGTGGATAAGATTAGGGAGAGTCGCTTAGATGGTTTGGCCACATAAAGCGTCGGTAGATGCATTAGATTTTCCTTATGTTAAAGGTAGAAGACTTAGTTAAGATGTATAAAAAATGATCTTAGTATACTCGAATTAAATGAGAATTTGACACATAATAGGACACCTGATGGCGAAGGATTCATGTAGGAAACCTAGTGGGATTAAGGCTTGTTGTTGTTGTTGTTGTTGTTGGTTCAAGTGAATCCTAAGTTGTAAAGAGAGAGAGAAGAGAACTCCTCTTTTCTTCCTAAGTAATTTTTAAAGTGGATTCATGTTTTAGTTTTGTTTAGAGAATATTTTATTAGATGCTTTAATTAATCCTAAGTTTAGATAAACTCTATTCAAAAGAAAGATATTTTAAGATTGTAAAATTGAAGTGAATTAAATTCACAAACACACATCTCTTTATTTTTTTCCTATATAACATGCATATGAAAGGATCCGAGCTTATCTATACATACCAAATGGGAATGTTTAGCACACCTTATGATGCATGCTAAGTTACTTAAGAAAATTTGAATGTTTATGATGCATGATTTTCATAAGTAGAAAAGGGATTTCTTATCCAATTTTCACATGCACGGTGTATGAAAGGCATAAGTGATCTGACATCATTGTACTTGAGATGTAAGATACAAGACCTACTTGGTGATGCATAAATATATCTTTTTTTGATGCATAAAACTTTGTGGTGTTTGGCAAAGCTGTCAAATTGACTTGAAGAAAAAAAAAATATGATTAAAAAAAGGAAGATTTATATATATATATATCTCATAATTCTTATATATTTACACGTCTAATACGTATGATTGCATATTTTTTGTACTTTTCCGAGATATCAAAGGATGCATTTCACTTTCAAAAAAGTAGTGAAAATAGTTTTTTATTTATTTATTTTTATGTGATCTCAAAATTTTTGTGTTGTTTATGTAATTATTAATATTTAGATGTTATATATATATATAAGAATTGTGATGTATGTATGTAAATGCCCCCAAACAATTTGATATTTTTTTTATGTTTGAGGTATGAATAAAAATCATAAGCTAACTAATGCGTTGGATGTGCATTTAATTTTTCAAATTTAAAATCAAATTGAAATGTCAATGCAAGCTTTTATGTTCGATTATTAGTTTATATATATATATATATATATATATATATATATATATATATATATATATTATTTATTTATTTATTTATATAAAATCAAAATCAAATAAAAATTTATTAAACGTTAACCTCATTTTGAATTTAACAAACAAATTGGCTGGAATTGTGTCGTCTTTTTTCTAAAAAAAATGCTAAATAGAAACTTTTGGACGTTTTTGTCAATAGTTGGTAGATTGAAACAGGAAGCAAGAAATAATAAAAATAAAAGGAAAATGGATATATATATATATATATATATATATATATATATATATATATATATATATATATATATATATATATATATATATATATATATATATATATATATATATATATATATATGTTATATCTTAAAAAAGCGTTCGGTAGAGTAAAATTCTTACTTCTTGGCGAGCATCACGGTGTTAAAGCGAACAATAAAACTCAGAATTTACGTGAAAAACCTCAGGGAAAAAAGAGGTATAATTATCTATGTATCAGTGCAAGATCTTCCGATCTGGGATTACATTGTATATGAAATAATGACGATTCTAGTAATAGATGTTGGCGAATGATATTGACAAAGTTAACGATGATGTTGGCGACGATGTTGGACGATGATGAGCGATAGTGGTCGGTGATGATAATGGCAAACAATAATTCGGCGGCGGGATCGATAGTGGCGGTGATGGCGCGGTTGACGGCGTCGGTGGCGGCACGATTATGCTTGGAGGATCTTTAGAGCTCTCTCTCTCTTGCTTGCCTCCTTCTCCCTCCTCCTCGTATGAGGAATGATTTATAGGTGGAGGCCATCACTTCATCGGACGGCTCAAAATGATCCCCTTGATCATATGATGTATTTTGTGCATTTGAATGCTCAAATGAAGTCGAATTGTAAGATCTTTGGCTTTTGGAACTCGTCGAGACGCTCGATTTGACTATAAACACTTTATATTTGAGAGTTATTTAGGTATTTAACTGATATCCCAAAGTTTCCAAGGATATTTTAAGAGCTTGATCTCGTGGTTTCCGGATCACTTGCTTTTAACATCAAGATTTCTAATAGTATTTTAACTTTCATATCAATATATATATATATATATATATATATATATATATATATATATATACACACACACACATAAGATAAAAGAATTTGTTAGATAAGTTGAGATAAATTAGTTTTGAGGAGGATGATGATTATTTTGTACATGAATTCCCCAAAGCATGAGTCCTTGCCGGCATTACATGATTTATTTAAAATTTTTTAAGATTTATTGAATGATGGTGATATGAGGGACTCCTCACTTAGAATTCCACTATACCTACTCTTCAATTGTGTTTTTTAAAATTAAATTTTATTATATTTTAAGCTTTTTTAATTCAAAGATAATTTCCATCAATAAAAATAAAAATAATTTAAAATTTTAAACTTTTTAATGTTAGAGAAGAAGATGTCTGACCCTCCTAGAAGAAGATCAAATAAAGCATAGTTCAGTAAAAGGGAAATCTTAGCCTCAAAAAAGTATTTTTTTTTTTTAAAAAAAGGAAACAAAATAGAATAAAATAAGGTACAAATAGATACCCCACCCAAAT
The DNA here is from genome assembly GCA_021442155.1 of Cymbidium sinense. Taxonomy (NCBI): domain Eukaryota; kingdom Viridiplantae; phylum Streptophyta; class Magnoliopsida; order Asparagales; family Orchidaceae; genus Cymbidium; species Cymbidium sinense. The sequence continues at coordinate 3,510,246 of CM038232.1, forward strand.
TGAGATATTAATTGTAATTAATCTCCCATTTATGTTGATCATTACTTTCTAAAAATGCAACTAAAGTTCTTGTATAGTCAAGGCACTTTTCATAATATTTTATCTTATTTCTACCATAATGGCTCAAAATAGGTTTGAAATAATCTAAAAAGTTTATAAGAAATTATCTTCAAATATGATATTGTTAGATATAAAATACAAAATAGTTGAATATTTGAGTAATCAATCATAGAATGTAGAAGACCACTAGATTTAAAGGAGAATAATCTCTTAACTAAAATTACCCTAACCTCCAAAGTAAAATTACCATCAATTTGAGTAGGAGGTAGGATATGAGTCATAGGAATTAATTCGCTAAAAGAGCAAGTTTATGTTTGACTTTTGCTTAAATTTAATGTGAGAGATGGAATTATAAACTCCTATCTAGCTTGAATAAACAATGAGTCAAGAACTCTTAATCAAGGAGAATATTTAGATCATCTTGTTGGCCAGTAGCAATGAGAGGAATGAATAGAAAATGAAGAAAAAGAAGGAACCAATGCTACCAATTTATTTGAACCACTTGAGGGATGGGGTTAAAAATTATTAAAGATAAGAAGCCATGAATTGTAGTGATGCCATCAATCTAATTTTAAATTTACTTTAAATATGGAAGTCATTCTCAAAAATCTAGCAATATTGATAAAATCTACTAGTCCTTTTATGACAACTCTTTATAACCATAACTGAAGAAAACATATGGTTAAAAAATTGCACTTTTTTATGTTCTCATTTTCTTGATATTATGTTTCCTTTTAACTTTTTTGTTCATCTCAACTCACTTAATAGGATATCTACTCGGGTACACCCACAAAAAACATGGTGTCTTGCATAGTGACTTCACTTTGTGTTCATATTAAGTTTCACCGCGTTAATATAAACAAAAATTTGGTTGTAATTATGTGTAATAAAATAGAGATATTTTTATTGCTTACTACTATGCCCTAAAAGGACTAGTTGTACTTTTTTTAGCTTAGTATTATGATAGGTTTAATATAATTTTATAGAAAGTTTTTTTATGATTATATTATTTTACACTTATTAATTTTAATTTAGAAAAATTTTATAGATGTGTGAGATGATCTAGATGATAAAGACCCAAATATGAAGCATAAAGATTTCATTAAATTATGCCTGAGATGTAGTACATAGAGCATAATTGTACTCTATTTTTTTTTGAGGTGTATTGCAAAACTCAAACTACAACTACATGTTGTACTTTCATATATATATACAAACTAAATTGATTTATTTATATTTATCTTGGAATATTATATTTTTCTAGGTTTTTTTATGTTAAAATATGATTTTTTTTGGTCTAGCATTGCAAGACTCTTAGATTCAAATATATTTATTTGTAATATGAAAGCAAACTAAAATACACTATAGTTTTTTTATTAATGCATTATTTCTCTTTAAGCCAAGTAATTCAAAATAATCAACTATGACCCCTAATACTCCATTGATATGGGGTTAATACTCCATTGATATGTAGTCATTATTTTGCTAGTAGAGATTTGCCAAAGTCTTCATCAAATATACATATATATTGATCTTGTGTGCCCGGAAAATAGAATTTTTTTTTCCCACATTAAGAACTAAATAATTGAGCGAAATCTGCATAGTTTTGTTCATATCATACCCTTCAAGATTCTTTTTTCTTTGCTTCGATAGCATGGCTAAAAATTTCACTTATTGGTTTATAGCAATTAATTTGTTCTATTCTTACATTTGATTTAAGATCATGGCATAATGAATTTGATTTCTCTTAGGTAAGTCTAGGCGATTGTTTATTTCAAGCAAAATTATAGGAGCAATGTCAAGTTTTTATTAATTGTTTTAAGATTTTGAGTTATGTGTCTCATTATATCATTCATATTAGATATGAATAGAGAGTTATACTCTAATTGTATGTCAAGTTCATGCCATATTTTTAGAGGCTAACATTCTGTGTTGTGATAACATAAGTTCTCATCTTAAATGCTTTTTGAATAGTATAGTGTTTAAATAATCAATATCATTGTGAAATAGTATGCCTTATTTGTCAATAATAAGTTCAACATTAATATATGTTTAATCAAGTGATGATCTTAATATGTAAGTCAAACATAGTAATAGGCTTTGGGTCACCTTGACTATCTCAAGATCATACACCCCTGACATATTTCTCCATTGAATTTTTCTCAAATATTTTCTAATTTAATCAATTTTTTTATGTATTTTAAAATGTCTATATTTTTGCATAAATATGTTCAAAATTCTTATAAGCAACAACTTCAATAAAATTTTTTTTCTAAATTTTAAAATCTAAGAGGCAAATGATTAGGAGTTTGCTCCAATATGAAATTTAACTAAAAATTTTAGAAAAAAAAATACAACTTTTATAATTATAGATTGATATTATATACACGCATGCATACATAATATTTTTATCATGTCTGATAATTATCATTATTTTGAATTTTCAAATATTCTACATGATAAGTTATAAAAAAATATAACCATTAAATATCATCAAATATACCTCTAATGTGTATTAATCTATCACATATTTGAAAAAGTTGTGCTCCATAAAGTATGATATGTTAGTGCGAGAACACTCCATTCTATCAAGTGTCAACCTGCATCAATGTGTCAATCATAAACAACTATGTAGCCAACAATTCACAAACATAATTACAAATTTATTATTTGTTATTTTATATGTAGAAATATCATCACAAACATAATATATTCTATTAATTTGTGAAATTTTAACTTTGCCAAATAATCAATCAAATGTTGAACTTATAATTTAAAAGTGTTATCTTACTTTAATGCAATATTCATGTCTTCATCTATTCCTCCTTTATTTGGGTGGAAAGAAGATAAATGAACAGAATATAAATGGTCTTGAGAATCCCTTGTATGTATTATGCATTGAGAGACGTGTACTATCTTGAAAGATAGAAATCTCCACCCTACAATGGACCTAATCACCAAAATAAGACTCTAAGGATGTTGGTGTGAGATTCTTCCCTACTTTACATGGAAAGGTAAGGTTTATTTTAAATCGTTTTAAGTTCTGCAAGCCCCCATAGTTAATTACATCTTAAGGGGGGATTCCTCGGGTAAATGGTCGTTGTCTCTAAAGATTTCAATAGGGTAGGACTATCAATCGATTATCTTATTTTTGAAGATCAAATGGGATTGACCAAAGAGAGAGTTATTATCGAAGCCAAATGAAGATAAATAGGAGATGCTCATGATGCTAGAAAATCTAATGATCATCTCAAACTATCCTATGATTGGGCTTTACATTTTTGAAAATGATTTAATTTGTTTGAGTTGAATTTTTCATTAGAAATTTATCGCTTATGATTCCACAATACAATATTATAGAAATGCTTAAGAGATGAGGATTTATAATTATGGCCCCCAAAGGAGAGAAGCAATCTCAGAACCTAAATATAGTGAGCTTTGGCAAGGGCCAAAAGCACAACCTAAATCTAAGATGAAAAATGGGTATTTGGTTTTCCTCCACAAGAGAGGACAAACCACCCCAATACAAGGGATGGGCAAACAAACTCCTCCTACAATTTTAAATTCATGTAGGCAAATCATATACTTTATGCAAGATAGCTTAGCTGTTATTTATTTAGAAAGAGATTTGGACCTAAAACTCACTCCCTAAGAGACTAGATCATGTACGGGCATGAGTAATGACCTAAATCTAATGCAATTCATATTACATTTTATTCTCATTTTTTGGATAATCATTTTGAGTCAGGCTAATAGGATTCATATGCTTAATGCATGAGAAGTAAGATTATTGGTCAAAATTAGCAAGACGGGAGGAGGTGTGTTTCCACCATAGATCTCAAAGATCAAGCCAAGTTTCTCTAGCAAAAGTGGAAGCCCTCCAATCAAGAGTGAAACAAGATGCTTTTATGCATGATGTTATAAAAGAAATACTCATCCAGCTAAGGAGTTGTTAATTCTTTTATCTTTATTTTTAGCCTAAGCTTTAGGTGAGGTAATGAGTTCTTTATTTTAATTTTGAATTGTTAAATTTGGAAGAAGATTTATTTTTACCTAAGAGCCTAATCATCATCCAGGCCATACATAAATCAAGGAAGAAACTAGGAAAAGGATGACACTTAATGCACAAGCTAAACAAATCATCAATCAATTTATAAAGCTAATCACAAAAGAATAAGAGGCCAATTGTGGTGGGGCACCACCGCACAAACTTGGAAATAAATTGGATAGCCGAGCTCTACCCTTATATAACCCGGATTATAAATGAATTAAGTACAATTAAGTAAAGAAATTCATTGTTATGGGGGTCTTCAAGCTTCATTTCTTCATTCTTGTTTTCTTCTTTCTTCTTCTTTTTTTCTTTCTTCTTTGGTTCTTTCTTTTGTATGGTTAAAAGGTGAATGATCCAAAGGCTTCACATGGTACTTAAGATGTAATCTTATGACCATGAATTCTCATCCTAATCTCCATAACAATCATTCCAAAATCCTAATTGCAAAAATTACATGAAAAGGGAAAAATAGAAATCTAACTAACACTTGCAAAATAGAGATTAGCTAAAACAAATCATACAAATCTCAAGCATATATATTGAACTTTAACACCCCACACATGGGTGACTAAGTCCACCCTACCTATTGGATTATGCTTACGGGTATAAACATCACAAGAAAACATTCATATTTTTATTTTTATATTATGGATAATAAGATCTACCAAATTCGCTTCACATATGCACCCTAACCGTCTAAAACATCACATCATAAAATAAAATAAACATCAATCATGCATCTAACCTAAAGCTAGAAGTGATGGCTTAAATGTAATGTGTGTTTTTAAGGTGTTTAGCTTTGACTTTAAGTTAGAGTTTTCTAAGTGTGAAGAATGTTCAACTTAGGAGGTTTTATTTAAGTTGTTTAGTTATTTATGTTGATTTTATTTTTTTGATTGATTAGTTCAAATTAATTACTAATTTGTAAAGAGAGGGAAAGAGAACTCACTTTTCTTCCCTAACCTAATTTCTAAAGTGGATTCATGTTTTAGTTTTAAGAGATATTTTTTAATTAATCCTAGATGAATTAATCCTAAATCTTAAGATTCAGATTTAAATTCACAAAACATCTCTTTATTTTTTCCTAATATATATAACATGCATATGAATGGATCTGAGCTTATCTATACATACCAAATGGGAATGTTTAGCACACCTTATGATACATGCTAAGTTACTTAAGAAAATATGAATGTTTATAATGCATGATTTTCATTAAGTAGAAAAAAGGATTTCTTATCCAATTTTCACATGCACATATGAGTGTATGAAAGTAAGTGAGTCTGCTCATTGTTAGTACTTGAGATGTAAGGTACAAGACCTACTTGGTGATGCATAAATATATGTTTTTGTCAATTCAATCTTTCCTCGAGAAAATTTCATGTCTTTGGTTACTCGGTGATGCATAAAACTTATTTTAAAAATTATGACTTGGTGTTTGGCAAAGCTGTCAAATTGACTTGAAGAAAAAAATATGATTAAAAAAGGAAGATTTACATATATATACCTCATAATTCTTATATATTTCACATCTAATACATATGATTTCATATTTTTGTACTTTTCCGAGATATCAAAGGATGCATTTCACTTTCAAAAAAGTAGTCAAAATAGTTTTTTTATTTATTTATTTTTTATGTGATCTCAAAAATTTGTGTTGTTTATGTAATTATTAATATTTAGATGTTATATATGCAAATATATAAGAATTGTGTTGTATGTATGTAAATGCCCCCAAACAATTTGATATTTTTTTATGTTTGAGGTATGAATCAAAATCATAAGCTAACTAATGTGTTGGATGTGCATTTAATTTTTTAAATTTAAAATCAAATTGAAATGTCAATGCAAGTTTTTATGTTCGATTAATAGTTTACATATATATATATATATATATATAATAAAAATCAATTAAAAATTTATTAAACGTTAACCTCATATTGAATTTAACAAACCAATTGGCTGGAATTATTGTCGTCTTTTCTTTAAAAAAAATGCTAAATAGAAACTTTTGACGTTTTTTTGTCAATATTGAAACAGGAAGCAAGAAATAATAAAAATAAAAGGAAGAAATGGATATATATAGATATATATAAACGTTCCCTTTCAAATTTAAAAATTGGCCAAGTCAAAACAAAAATATTGTAAAAATTGCCCAAGTCTTTCTCTCTCTCAATCTCTCTCTCTCTTTATAAATAATATATATATATATATATATATATATATATATATATATATATATATATATATATATATAAAAACGTTCTCAAAAATTGGCCAAATCAAAACAAAAATATTGTAATTGGTCTCTCTCTCTCTCTCTCTCTCTCTCTCTCTCTCTCTCTCTATATATATATATATATACACACACACACACACACACATAAGATAAAAGAATTTGTTAGCTAAGTTGAGATAAATTAGTTTTGAGGAGGATGATGATTATTTTGTACATGAATTCCCAAAAGCATGAGTCCTTGCCAGCATCGCCCATGATTTATTTAAAATTTTTTATGATTTATTGAATGATGTTGATATGATGAACTCCTCACTTAGAATTCCACTATACCTACTCTTCAATTGTGTTTTTTAAAATTAATTTTATTATATTTTAAGCTTTTTTAATTCAAAGATAATTTCCATCAATAAAAATGAAAATAATTTAAAATTTTAAACTTTTAACGTTAGAGAAGAAGCTGTCTGAGCACCCTCCTAAGGGAAGATCAAATAAAGCATAGTTCAGGGAAATCTTAGCCTCAAAAAAGTTTTTTTTTATTTTTAAAAAGGAAACAAAATAGAATAAAATAAGGTACAAATAGATGCCCCACCCAAATTGAGATATTAATTGTAATTAATCTCCCATTCATGTTGATCAAGGCACTTTTCATAATATTTTATCTTATTTCTACCATAATGGCTCAAAATAGGTTTGAAATAATCTAAAAAGTCTATAAGAAATTTTCTTCTAATATGATATTGTTAGATATAAAATACAAAAATAGCTGAATATTTGAGTAATCAATCATAGAATGTAGAAGACCACTAGATTAGAAAGGTGAAGGAGAAGAAGAATAACCTCCTAACTAAAACTACTCTAACCTCTAAAGTAAGATTACCTTCAGTTTGAGTAGGAGGTAGGACATGAGTCATAGGAATTGATTGGCTAAAAGAGCAAGTTTATGTTTGACTTTTGCTTAAAATATAATCGGATAGAGATGGAATTATAAACTCCTATTTAGCTTGAATGAACAATGAATCAAGAATCAGTTAATCAAGGAGAATATTTAGATCAATAGCAATTAGAGGGAATATATGTCAATTTGCAGCTTTGCCTAATACAAAGTCATAATTTTTAAAATAAGTTTTATGCATCACAAAGTAACTAAATACATTAATTTTTTTCTCAAAGAAAGATTGAATTGGCAAGAGCATATATATGAAACAGTCATATCTCTTTCTAGTATTATGATTACATAAAAATGCAAAAGATAATTGTATGAGACTTCCTTCTTCTACTTTATCATAAAAGTTCTCTGGTAATATACCGAGTAGCTACTGCTTGGAAGAAACTGTGGTGAGATATAATATCATACTTCTTTATGGGGATTGTTTTCTTTAGATAGGTCTCTGTAAACTTTGAGAAGAATCACTTCTAAAATTGATTTTTTAAAAAAAAAATTCAATCATACTTATGTGAAAGATATAATTGACAAATATTGATTAGATGGAGCGATGAATCAAAAGTACACCAAAGTGAAATAAATCTAGCCAAGACTTGAAATAAGTCCTTCCTTAGGCTTATGAAGGTGCAATTGTAAGAAGCAGCTAAAATACAAGTAAATTAAAGAATGCCGCAAGCCTCCAAATGGGATAAGTTCCATATTTTTGTACAAACTATCACTGTACATGGATATTCAGATCCTATTGATAAACACCAATATATATATATATATATATATATATATATATATATATAGAGAGAGAGAGAGAGAGAGAGAGAGAGATTTTAAGATGCTTCATATGATGTTTGTATAATAAAAATATTTTAGATTGTTAATATTTTTTTTTTTCATTTGTTATTTATTTATCTTAAATCCCTTTATTAGTTGAATTAAGATTATTTCTTCATATCTAATTGTATAATCATCTTAATTATGGTTGTGTAAATGAGTGGAACTTAAGTGAAAATTGTGGTTGCACGACATTAATTTTGTTTATAGCAAGAAAGTTTTGTGTTCTAAGTTTTCTCTTTTTTAATATGTATTTTTAATTATTCTTGCATCAAATCTATTACTCTTCACATTATTCTCTCCAGAAGGATTAGCCTTGACTTCATGCTAAGTGCAAGGTTCATGACATCAAAGGAAACTACACTTAATTATTAATAATAAAAAAAAGTTTTCAAGGTCTTTTCTTTTTTTTTTCCGTGTGAGTGGAGATAACATGAAAGTTTAAAAATTTCTATATAATACTGTGTTAAATAGAAGAAAATATATATATTTAACATAGTTACCATTAATATTAGAATAGCAATTAGAGATCATACAAAGGATGATTTACATACATACCTCATAATGCTTATATATTTACATATCTAACACCTATTGTTTGATATTTAGTACTTTTTCTAGATATAAAGGATGCATTTCACTTTAAGAAAATAGTGAAATAGCTTTATTTTATGTGATGTCAAAAAATTAGATGTTATAATATAATTATTGGAGGTTAGATGTTATATATGTAATTATATAAGAATTTTATGGTATGTAGATAAATGCCCCTAAAAAAATTGATTTGTTTTTTTTTTCTTTTTTTGAGGTATTAATCAAAATCCATAAGCTAACTACTGTGTTGGATGTGCATTTATTAATATTATTATTTTAAAAATCAAATTGAAATGTCAATGCAACTTTTTATGTTTGATTAATAGTTTATATATATAGTTTATTTTTTCATTTTGTTTCCATATTTTTTGACTTGTTTGGAGAGAATATATTTATTAGATGGCATTACAAGCAATTTGGAGGCTGATTGATTAGTTTTGGAGACAGATTTGCATGTGTACTCTCATGAGAGGATACCCCATTTTCTCATTTTTTTTTCCAAATTTTTTTTGTTTGTTTGGAGAGAATATGTTTATTAAATTCCATTAAAAATAATTTGGAGGCTAATTGGTTGGTTTTGGAGGCAGATGTGTACTATATATAATCTCATGAGAGTACAAACCATTTTCTTAATTTTTTTAAAGATTTTTTGCTTCTTTGGAGAGAATATGTTTAATAGATTTCATTAGAAGCAATTTGGAGGCTAATTGGTTGGTTTTGTGGGCAGATTTACATGTACTCTTTGTACTCTCTTGAGAGTATAGCTTATTTTTTATTTTTTTTCATATTTTTTGGCCTGTTTGGACATAATATGTTTAATAGATTCCATTAGAAGCAATTTGGAGACAGATTGATTAGTTTTGGGGGCAGATTTTTATGTGTGCTTTCTGTACTCTCTTGAGAGTGCAGCTTAATTTTTCAATTTTTTTAGATTTTTTGGCCTATTTGGAGAGAATATGTTTATAGATTCCATTATAAGTAATTTGGTGATTGATTTGCATATGTACTCTCATACTCGTGAGTATAACATATTTTTTCCACATTTTGTGGCTTTTAGAGAATATTTATTAGATGGCATTACAAGCAATTTGGATTGGTTGGTTGAGGTAGATTTTGTATCTCAGTACTCATGAGAGTAACCCCATTTTCTCATTTTATTTCAAATTTTTTAGCTTGTTTGGAGAGAATATGTTTATTAGATTTTCATTATAAGCATTTTGGAGGCTGATTGGTTAATTTTTATGGGTATTTTATATCTATACTCTCTGTACTCTCATGAGAGTACACCCCATTTTTTAAATTTTTTCAGATTTTTTAGCCTGTTTGGAGAGAATATGTTTAATAGATTCTATTAGAAGTAATTTGGAGGCTGATTGGTTAGTTTTTAGGGTTATTTTGTATCTGTTCTCTCTATACTCTCATGAGAGTACACCCCCATTTTCTCATTTTTTTAGCTTTTTTGGCCTGTTTGGAGAGAATATGTTTAATAATTCCATTGGAAGTAATTTGGAGGCTGATTGGTTAGTTTTGGAGATAGATTTGCATATGTACTCTCTATATTCTCATGGGAGTACATACCATTTTCACATTTGTTTTAAAATTTTTTTGCCTGTTTGGAGATAATATGTTTATTAAATTCCATTAGAGGTATTTGGAGGCTGATTGGTTAGTTTTAGAGGTAGATTTGCATGTGTACTCCATATACTCTCATGAGAGTATAAACCATTTTCACATTTGCTTCCAGATTTTTTGGCTTGTTTGGAGAGAATATGTTTATTAGATTCCATTAGAAGCAATTTGGAGGCTGATTGGTTAGTTTTGGAGACTGATTTGCATGTGTACTCTCATGAGAGTATAGACCATTTTCTCATTTATTTCTAAATTTTATTGCCTGTTTGGAGAGAATATGTTTATTAGATTCCATTAGAAGCAACTTATAGACTAATTGGTTAGTTTTGGGGGCAGATTTCTATGTGTACTCTTTGTACTCTCAAGATAGTATAGACCATTGTCTCTTTCTTTTTTTTCTTTCAGTGATTACTCCGTGTTTGGATATAATATATTTTATGTATATTTCCCATGAGAGTACACCATATTTTTTCAGTTTGTAAAACTATGGGTCTTATCATATATTTATTATATCTCATTGGAAGATGTTTAGAGATGTTCCATGAAGAATTTGCTAGTTTTAGTGATTGTTTTGCTTGTGTACTTTCTAGGCCTCTATTCTGCTGATAATGTTCTCATTAATTGACTTTTCATTTTGAAGTTTAACATGTCTAGGAAAATGATAACTTCTAGATGCAGGCCTATCACTATTAGAGCGGTGTTCGATAATATTTTAGCATGCTTTACTGATGAAGTTATTATCATTTTAAGGAGGCTTCATTTACATCAGCTTATTAGGCTGCATGGAATTCAGTAAGACTCAATTGCCATCACTTCAATCATGTCTTGCTAGGATATAGAGAAACAAGCATTCTTTTTTGGTGGCCAATGCATTTCTTTCATGCCCAATGAAGTTGCATTAATTATAGGGATGCTAAACATAGGGGAGAAGATTATATGGCAAAAATCCTCACTGTCGAAGTTCAACTCAGTAGATTTTAAGAATAAACTTAAGAATTTGGATCGCTCATTGACTGTGGCACAATTTGTGCAGTTGTACATACATTGTTAGCTTTCAAATCTTTTTTTATATATCACAGCTATAGAGTGGCATCGAAATTGATTACCTATGCCGATGACATAAACAAATTTGTCAATAATTGGGGAGGCCATTTGGGCTCGGTTTCACAATTTGATGGTATTACATCAAATATTCGACGAAGGCACCGAGTATATGAGTGGTTTTATCACTCTTAATGTACGTTACATCTTGATTTGTATTATTTGATGCATTGAAGTTAACTTATATAAATATTCTTTGCAGATCTGGGCAACAAAGCACATAGGTATCATAAGGCCGCCCTTTCCTTCTGCAAAGCCATGTATGTTAGAATGGCCAAAAATAAAGTTTGCAGATGACTCCTTCACTAGTTTGGGAGGACACGAGGTGACACAAAATAATTTCACTTCATTTATATTAGAATATATTTATTCATATTGTAAATCATTATATTTTCTTATTAGTGTCACACAGGTCTGCCTTTCATTTGAGGACATATCAAAAGTGAAAACCTGGCTCCTCAAAACATTTCCCCCTAATAGTAGCTGATTTCTCTAAATTTTTATGTAGGTTAGCAAAGATGCTCCAATATCAGTGGATGAATCATGTTGTAGTTGGGAGCATCAGTTCATCTTAGTAGATTATGCCTTAATTTGAATCTAGCTCTTCATCACTAATTTCCTTGTATCCAGAAGGCCACGTCACATTGTTTACTTCTCATCAAGAGATGTCTGCTCATTGACACCTCGATTCAAGTAAGTTTTTCATTCAACTCCTTCCTATAAAATCATAAATTTATTCATTTAATTAGACTCTCTTTCTCATATTTCTCGATCGAGGTGATACCAGTTGGGAATATCATCATTCTGAGACCAGGATGAGTTCGACATAGTATATGCCGGTGCACATGCTTACCTTTCGGAGTAGCATTATATCACGGGCTATATGTCCCTTATTTATTTGTTTCATGCTTGCACTAAGTAAGTTACTCCATGAACTTTGGGTAATGATCCATTCTAGTTTTAGATAGTTAGACTAATTATAAACTTTCTCTTATCTGAGTTATGCTAAATATGGCTACAAAAGGAAAGCAAAATGTTCATCCATCATGTAGATAGTATTTCGTGAGTTACTCTTACTTCCAGTTATAAATAATCAACATTGGACACTCCTGGTCGGGCATACTAAGCAAGGGGCTTGGTATTTTTATGATTCATTGCCAAACCCAACTCATAAGGCCATTCTTCCTGAGATTATAAGAATTGTTCTCATTTTGGTTTGCCTAAAGTGCATATTTTGTGCCTAATTATTAATTATATTTCTTACTACTTATATCAAATTACTTATCAAAGATCTTTGTAGTCTTTGCGATCCCGAATGGCCAATATGAGTGGTCTGATCCAAGAAAATAGTTTGATTGTTTGTCCAAATCCATGGACAATCGAAACCTCTGGTGGACTAGGCTAACCACCGTGATTGGCCAAAGAAGATGAATTTTGAGTTAAACTTTTCTTCTATTTGGGCATGAAAAATCTGATTTGACAAATGTTGAATTGAAGTTTGATATTTTGTAAATCAGTTGCTTTAGAAATGTATCTATGTGGTGTGTTTATGGATGCCATTACAAGCTTTTTTTTTAAACCCTTTCTAGAGATAACATGTCTAGTAGATTCCATGTTTAGTAGATAACATGTGTGGAGCTATCCTTTTTTCTTTTTTGTTTGGATAAAATATATGTTCAGTAGATGGCCTTATAAGTAATTTGTAGGTTGCTTGATCCTTGTTGGTTTGGATTTACATGTGTAGTGTTTGTACTCTCAAGAGAGTACAGATCATTTTCTCATTTATTTCCACATTTTATAGTCTATTTAGAGATAATATGTTTAATAGATTCTATTAGAAGCAATTTGGAGGCTGATTGGTTGATTTTGAATACAGATTTGTATACTCTTTGTACTCTCATGAGAGTACATCCCATTTTCACATTTTTTCCAGTTGGCTTTTTTGAGAGACTATGTTTATTAGATTCCATTAGAAGCAATTTGGATTTGATTTTGCGTACTCTCTCTTGAGTACAATATATTTTTTCAGTTTTTCCTATCTTTTTATTCAATTTTTCTCAGCTTTTTTGCCTTATTTGGAGAGAATATGTTTAATAGATTCCATGATAAAGTATTTAATGAATTTAAATTTTTATTACTCTTTCTTTTCTAGCTTAATTACTGTTTGGAAAGAATATATTTAATAGATTCCATTATAGGTTATTTGGAATTAGCTATTTTGGATGTTTATTTGGAGTACGACTATATTCTCAAAAGTTTTTTTACTTTTTGGAGAGAATATATTTATTACATACCATTTGAAGCAATTTGAGGTGGTGGGTATCTTTTTCATTTAGTGTACTCTTTGTACTCTCATGAGAGTATAGACCATTTTCACATTTTTTCAACTTGTTTGGCCTATTTGGAAAGAATATGTTTAATATATTCCATTATAAGTTGTTTGGAGTCGGAATATTAGCTTTTTTGAGATGTTTTGTAAGTGTACTCTCTGTACTCTCCTAAGAGTATGGGCTATCTTCTCAATTTTTTTCACTTTTTTTGGCCTGTTTGGAGAGAACATGTTTATTACATACCATTTTTGATGGGTAAGTTTTTCAACAGGTTTGTGTCTCTATACTCTCATGAGAGTACTGGACCATTTTCATTTTTTTTCATTTTTTTGGCCGAAAGAATATGTTTAATAGATTCCATTAAGGTTCGGTTGAATTCTGTGTATTCTTTGTATTCCTGATTATTTTCATTTTTTCACTTTTTCTAGTCTGTTTGGACAAAGTATGTTTATTACATACCATTCAAAGCAATTTGGAGGCTGATGGGTGAGTTTTTTCAACAGTTTGACATGTGTACTCTCTATACTCTCATGAGAGTACAAACCATTTTCTCATTTTTTTCAGCTTTTTTGGCCTGTTTGGAAAGAATATGTTTAATAGATTCCATTACAGGTTGTTTGGAGCATGAATATTAGCTTTTTTAAGCTATTTTGCAGTTGTACTCTCTGTACTCTCGTGAGAGTACAGACTATTTTCTCAACTTTTTCATTTTTTCTGACTTGTTTGGAGAGAATATATTTATTACATACCATTTGAAGTAATTTGGAGGCTGATGGGTAGCTTTTTTTCAGTAGTTTGGTATGTGTACTCTTTGTACTCTCACGATAGTACAAACTATTTTTCTTTTTTTTTCAGATTTTTTCATATTTATAGAGAATATGTTTAGTAGATTCCATCACAGATTGTTTGGAGCATGAATATTAGCTTTTTTGAGTTGTTTTGTAGTTGTACTATCTCTACTCTCCTGACAGTACAGACTATTTCCTTAATTTATTTCACATTTTTTGGCTTGTTTGACGAGAATATGTTTATTACATACCATTTGAAGCAATTTGGAGGTTGATCGATAGCTTTTTTCAGCATTTTGTCATGTGTACTTTTTGTACTCTCATGAGAGTGCAGACCATTTTCTCTTTTTTTTTTTTTAGCCTGTTTATACATAATAGGTTTAATAGATTCCATTACACGTTATTTGGAGCTTGAATATTAGGTTTTGAGATGTTTTTGTACTCTCTCTCTCATTTTTTTTTTTTTAGTGTTGGAGAATATGTTTAATATATTCCATTACAAGCTCTTTGGAGCCTGATTGTTAGCTTTTTTGACTTATTTTGTATATGTACTCTTTGTACTCTCTTGAGAGTACAAACTATTTTCTAGTTTTTTTATCACTTCTTTTGGCCTGTTTGGAGAAAATATGTTTATTACATACTATTTAAAGCAATTTGGAGGCTGATGAGTAGCTTTTTTGAGTTGTTTTGTATCTCTGTACTCTCATGAGAGTACAAACCATTTTCTCTTTTTTTTTTACTTTTTTTTTGGTCTTTTGGAGGGAATATGTTCATTACAAATCATTTGAAGCAATTTGAGGTTGATGAGTAGCTTTTTGAGCAGTATGGCATCTGTACTCCTTAGGAGAGTCTGATATTTTATCTATTTTTCTAATTTCTTTGACTGTTTGGAGAAAATATGTTTATTAGATACCATTTGAACTTGAGGCCGATATGTATTCTCAGTGCTCTCATGAGTCTTTATCTCTTTCTTTTCTTTTGCATTTGGGAAATATATTTATTACATACCATTTGAAGTAATTTGGGTGATGGGCTTTTCTTGAGCAATTTTCAGTGTACTCTTTGTACTCCTAAGAGTCTGACTATTTTCATTTTTTTCACTTTTTTGGCGAAATATGTTTATTACAAATCATTTGAAAAAATTTGGAGGCTGATGGGTAGTTTTTCTGAGCAATTTGGCCTGAGTACTCTTTATACTCTTAAGAGAGTACAGACTATTTTATCTTTTTTTTTTCAATTTCTTTGGCCTGTTTGGAAAAAATATATTTATTACATACCATTTGAAGTAATTTGGGTATTTTGGGGTAGACTCTCTGTACTCTCGTGAGAGTCTACTATTTTCTTTTTCTTTTTTTTGTTTGGAAATATGTTTATTACATACCATTTGAAGCAATTTTGAGTAGCTTTTGAGCGTTTAGCATGTGTACTCTCTACTCTTAAGAGAGACTATTATATCTTTTTTTAATTTCTTTGGCTGTTTGGAGAAAATAGGTTTTCTTACCTTGAAGCAATTTGGAGATGGGTAGTTTTTCTCAAGCTTTAGTATGTGTACTCTGTTCCAAACCATTTTCTCATTTTCTTCCAGAATTTTTAGTATGTTTGGAAAGAATATGTTTAATATATTCCATTACAAGCTATTGGAGCCTCATTGTTAGTTTTTTTGAGCTATTTTGCAGGTGTACTCTCTGTACTGTCCTAAGAGTGCAGACTATTTTCTCATTTTTTCCCAGATTTTCTCATTTTCTATTTTATTTGACATTGATTGTAATTTAAAATAAAATAAATTTGAGATACTAGAAATGTATTTGAAGGATCAATAAATAATACATAAATTATCTATATAAAATAATGATATATAGCACCGATCGAAAGTAAAATAGTTATTTTAAAAAAATTATATTAAAAATATTTTAAATATTTCAGAAACTATACTTTGTTTGTAAAAATAGCAATAAATGATATAGTACATATAAACTAATTAATTGAATTTTTAAATATAAAATATTAAATTTAAGATGAAAATATGTAAATGCAATTGTGGACACCTTTTTGGGCTTTATAAAATACATGTGTAATAAGAGCAGTACTGTTTAATCAAAATTGTTCGGATCCAAACTTACAATCATTCCAATCATATCTTATAAATATCGTGCGTATTAAGAGCAATTCCATTTACTCATACTAATTTCGAGTGAAAATCATGCTTTATTTTATTTTGTTTTCAATTTTTTTTTAAAAAAAAGCAATTTAAGAGCACTACCATTTCTGACTTAATGTCGTCAATATATTCTAATAATTTATTAAATATTATTTATTATTTTGCTTAGAGCTAAAATTGAAAGTTCTACAAAATTCATTTCTCTTTCAAATCGATTGGTTTCTAGTAGATTTTTTAGATTTTGAGTACACTTTTTCACATTTTATGATTCTTTCATTCCAATTGGGGAGTTCTGAGTTCTGCATGTTACCTCTGTTCTCCAGAGCACACCCATTTTTCCAATTCTGCGGTTCTTTATTTTGCAAATAAAATAGTTTGTGGATGCAAATGCAAGCTATTTGGAGGTTCTTTTGCGATTTTAGGGTTGTTTAACGTGTATCATTTGTACTTTCCAGTACACCTATTTTCCCATTTCTACCAATTGTTTTATTTTGTGATAAAATAGTTTGTAGATGAAAATGTAAGCTGTTTGGAGGTTCTTTTGCCAATTTTAGGGGTTGTTTAGCACATGTACTCTCTGTACTCTCCATAGAGTACATCCTATTTTTCCCTTTTCTGCCAGTTATTTGTCCATGTTTGCAAATAAAATAGTTTGTATATGCAAATGCAAACTGTTTGGAGGTTCTTTTGCGGTTTGTACTTTGTACTACTCTTTGTACTCTCTAGAGTTTCCATTTCCCACATTTATTTGTTTGGATAAAATAGTTAGTATAGTGCTGTCGTTTGGGGATCTTTTGTCAATTTAAGGGTTTTTTATCATGTGTATTCTATACTCTCAGAGTACACCTCATTCCTTTTCCTTTTGGGCTGTACTTAGTATATGCAAATGCAAGCTGTTTGAGGGTTCTTTTGTCGATTTCAGGGGTTGTTTAGCATGTGTACTCACTGTACTCTCCAGAGAGTACACTCCATTTTCTTCTTTTATGTCAAATGATCTACCCTATTTGTAGATAAAAATGTAGAAGATGCAAATACAAGGTATTTGGAGGTTATTTCACATGTTTAGAGATAAAATGTTCAATAAAATTTAGTTATATAATGCATAATTTGTTGATGGAAATTTTATACTACAGAATATCACCACCATATTAAAAATAATTCCAACAGATGTCAAAGTACAAAGAATAATCACCAAGTACAACATACTACCTACTAACTGACACATTTTTAGTCAAATCGATATTAAAGTATGGGTTGAAGAACACACCTAAATGATATCATCCATTAAAATATTTCCCTATAATGATCCATCATTAGCTCGGTCTTGAAAGTTAAATTCTAGAATAGAACATCATATTAGTTAATGATATGACATGGTGACGGGTTTTCCATGCATACCTCTAAAAGCACTCAGGCATAACTAAAAAAGGTGTTGCAATGGGTGACTCACATGTTCTCTTTCAAAGTAGGATGGTTTAAAGTTTAAAAATAATATTTAAATACTATAACTTTAGAGGCAAATAGAAAATTACTTTTGGTTTTCTTGGTTCTCTCTCTCAATATCCCTTAAGCCTTGCATTTGAAACACCCTTTGGCTGCTGCTTAACTAGATCCTTTAAAATGTCATTTCTTTCATCTGTTGTGGTTGACTTCTTCTTAGTTGTTAATGAATTCTCACATAATATAGAGTCGATATTATCATATAGTTTTTTAAAGGATCCAAGCGTATACTCCTTAGTTATCTTATTATCCTTTGCCCTGGTGTTTATTTGAAAAGCATATCGATTGAAGTGGTTCTGGAAAATAATGTCAGCTTCATTTCCATCATTGCCTTACACATCTTTTAAGTTCTTGTAAGCACTATCAAAGTAGATTTCCCTCTTTGCTATGGTTGACCATCGCATGAAAAAATATCTATCCAGAATGCGCACAATATCTTCCTGACTAAGAACACGGATGCAGTGGGCACAAAGCAATCCCTCATTTCAAATTTTTTACAACTACAAGTTAAATTTAGGCATGTCTTATCGAAATGGACAATCCATATTTTGAAAGCATATTTATTCTCTAAGTTTCTCACCAAATACTCCATGGGATTGTCATCTGACACATTTGCTACTAATCCTCCAACTCCATGTAAAGATTCTTCCTCAAACATTGTATAAAGCTTTCTTGTGTAAAACATAGCGGCTTGTTTCAGAATTGGATTAGTCTTAACAACAGGAATAATTACTGACTAGCTGTACTTGAAATTTCATCATGTTCATTCTAATGCCATGTGTTCATAACCTTCTCCAATCTTAAGAAATAATCTATGATTGAACTTGTTGGTTTAGATATTCTATGGCATACATTATTTGTGGACTCACTACATTGTATTGATAAGATTCCCATATAGAATGAGTCTTTGTAGAATGTGGTGGACCACTTGCATCTAATTTTATAAAGCTCAGACAGCCAAGCATGATCATGCAAATTGCCTTCATCTAGCATGGTAGACCACGCTTTCTCAAACTCTTTCTATGAGTCACACTTGCTCATGCATGTATAGAATAGACTTTGTATTATCTTATTACTATTAAAGTAATATACCTTCGAAGGAGCTTTCTTCATAATATATCATTGGCATAACCTATGATGAGTATGTGGTATACAATTTTGATAGCTCTTATCATTGTCTGATTTTGATCAGTGAATATTGTTATAGGATGTCTGTCACTCATTAACCGAAGAAATGTCTTGAATAGCCATGTGAATGACTCAATTATCTCTTCTGATAGAAATGCTACTTCAAATAAGATATTTTGCCAGTGATGATTCACTCTAACAAAAGGGACATAAATAAAATTATATTTATTGAGTCGATAGCTTGTATAAAAAATTATAGCATCCTTAAAATAATCATATTCCCTGACATGTCATTATGAAAAAACTAAGCAATCTTCATCAACTTGGGCATCCCATGCAAACATCTCATCCTCTGCTTGTCTTCTGGTTATTAATGCATTACTATCACCATTCGCAATCCTCGATCTTCTCTTTTGGATGAAATTGAAAGCATCTCTTTTTGTGAAGTCAATATTCCATGCTAAACTTTCTAATTCACATCTCTCTTCAACATTGTCTTCTCATGATGCTCGTATGATCTCCGAAGATGTTTACACTTTTGCCAATACATGATTATGACTTTTTTATATATTTTTTTTACCAATTCTCATCTAAATCAATAGAAAATCTAATCATGGTTGGACAACCACTCTTGTATCTATTTTCTAGAATTTGGTGAGTTTAGATTCTTTCGATCTACATTTTTGCACATAAAAAAATTTTAATTTCTTGGAGTTTGGCCAATAACTATGATCCTTCATAACCGAACTAGTTTGATGAGCATAATCACGCGATTGCATACACCTCCTCATTGTGAGCAGTGGTGCCAAGGAGTTTTCCCATATTTGGGTTATTAAACATAATGGCTTCATCATCGCACCGATCATTTAACTCATTCACCTGCTCAAATATAAATATGTCACATGCAAAATAGCTCCAAAATATGAAAATGGGGTATACTCTCAAGAGAGTACAAAGAGTACACATGCAAATATGCCCCTAAAATAATCAATCAGCCTCTAAATTACTTTTAATAGAATCTATTCAACATATTCTCTCCAAACGCCCAAAAGCAGAAAAAATAAGAAAATGGGTTGTACTCTCATGAGAGTATAGAGAGTACAGATACAAAACATTCATAAAAGTTAATCAATCAGCTTCCAAATTACTTCTAATGGAATCTATTAAACACATTCTCTCCAAACATGCTAAAAAGCTGAAAAAAAATGAGAAAATGGGGTGTACTCTCATGAGAATATATAGAGTACAGATACAAAATACCTCTAAAAACCAACTAATCAGCCTTCAAATTACTTCTAATGGAATCCATTAAACATATTTTCTCCAAACAGGCTAAAAAATCTGGAAAAAATTGAAAAAATGAAGTAAACTCTCATGAGAGTACAGAGAATGAGAGTACAGAGAATACATATGCAAACACCCTTAAAAACTAACCAATCAGCCTCCAAATTGCTTCTAATATAATTTATTAAACATATTATCTCCAAACAGACCAAAAAATCTAGAATAAAATAAGAAAATGGGATGTACTCTCATGAGAGTATAAAGAGTACAGATATAAAATATCCCTAAAAATCAACCAATCAGCCTTCAAATTGCTTCTAATGGAATCTATTAAATATATTCTCTCCAAATATGCCAAAAAAGCTAGAAAAAATAAGAAAATGGGGTGTACTCTCATGAGAGTCCAGAGAGTACAGATGCAAAACACCTCTCAAAACTAACTAATTAGTTTCCAAATTGCTTCTAATAAAATTTATTAAACATATTCTCTTCAAACAGGCTAAAAAACTAGGAAAAAAATGAGAAAATGGGGTGTACTCTCATTAGAGTATAAAGAGTACAGATATAAAATGTCCCTAAAAATCAACCAATCAATCTCCAAATTACTTCTAATAGAATCTTTTATACATATTCTCTCCAAACAAGCCAAAAAAGTTTAAAAAAATGAGAAAATGGGGTGTACTCTCATGAAAGTACAGAGAGTACATATGCAAATCTATCCCCAAAATTAACCAATCAGCCTCTAAATTGCTTCGAATGGAATCTATTAAATATATTCTCTCCAATCAGGCCAAAAAATCTGGAAAAAAATAAGAAAATGGGATGTATTCTCATGAGAGTACATGAGTACAAATCCCTAACCAATCAACCTCCAAATTGCTTCTAATAGAATCTATTAAATATATTCTCTTCAAATAGGCCAAAAAATATGAAAAAAAATGTGAAAATGGGGTGTACTCTCATGAGAGTATAGAGAGTACACATGTAAATCTGTCCCCAAAACTAACCAATCAGCCTCCAAATTGCTTCTAATGGAATATATTAAATATATTCTCTTCAAACATGCCAAAAAATATGAAAAAAATTGAAAAAATAAGTTGTGCTCTCAAGAGAGTATAGAGAGTACACATGCAATGTCACTCAATCTTAATCTATTAAACATATTCTCTTCAAAATGAAAATGGGTTGTACTCTCATGAGTGCAAAATGTCAAAAAGCTCAATAACCCTCCAAATTACTTCATGGAATCTTAAATATATTCTCTCAGGCCAAAAATCGAAATTTATAAAATAATATGTACTCATGAAAGTCTGAGAGAAAATCTGTCTAAAATCAACCAATAATCCTCCTATATGTCATCTACTTATTATATCCAAATAGGGTCAAAATCTTTAAAAAAGATAAAATGTGTTGTACTCTCATGTGAGGATAGAGTCATTCTAAAATAAGCAAAGTCCTCTTGCAAAAAACTCCTAATAGTGTAGGAAATATATATTAAATAAAAGAATTTCAAAGTTTCAAAAACAAAAATAAAAGAATTTCAAAGAATATCAAATAAACATATAAAAGCAGTTCGAATTTACCAATGTATTTTATGTAATCATCGCTAAATTATTTAATATCATCAAAATCACAACTTCCAAATTTGTTCTTCATCTTCACGGTTCTTCTCAAAAAATGAAATGAGATTTTCTGTTTCTTTCTCTAAGCTCGGTTTGTCTGAAAAAAAATATATTATGCCTTAAAGCTATTTATTTATATTTTTTAAAATTTCTCCTGCACATTCGAATGTCATTTCTCCTGCTGTTTTAACGGGATGGGCTAGGTCAGGCCGGGACCAAGGTAACATAAACGGTGTGGTTTAACGCTGTTAAATTATAGCGTTGTTAAGTAAAAAATATCATATTTTTATCTACGTGTTGTGATGATTGGATGGATGAAAAGCGTCGAACTCACATAATATTTTCTCATGGCGAGGAAGAGAGTCAGTATCAGGCATGGTGGTCTTGTAAACATACTTAGAGGAGAAATGGTGGTCTTAGTCATGGCAGTGTGGAAGAGCACACCGTCGACACATCGGCAAGATGGGTGATATGAGACTTGGGTCTAGTTGAAGTTGACTCACTCGAGTGGAATGAAGTTAAGGGATAATCCGATTGGTGCTCTACCGTGGATTTGCCTTTTCTCTTAGCCGTTGGATACTTGGATTTCTTTTAGAATGGATTTTGGTTTACCTCTTTTCTTCCCTTGGATTTGTGTTTCGATTGAGCGGTTCTTGATTTCCTTTCATCCGTTAGTGGATTACACATGTTGCTCTCTGCGCGGTTCGATCTCTTGCCTTGATCTTAGACCTGTGGAATTAATCTTGGCCCTTGATTCAAAACACTCCAGCGGTTCTGGACCGTGAATGATGCTACGAGGGTAAGTTGGCCTTAACTCTGCTTTTGGTTTGTTTCTCTCTCACATTTGAGAAACGAAACCCTAGGGTTCTTCGATCGGAGATGGCGGATTTCAGTAGTGAAAAGAAAAGATTGGTCTGAAGAAGGAAAGGAGAAGGAGGAAGAAGATAAGTTCTTTCAGATTATTCTCTGTTTGTCTTTCATCCTCTATTTATACTATTTGTCTAGCCTAGATCTAAGCTTTCTCTACATGAGTAACTACTTTCTGTTACATTGGGTCATTTATCCACTATTTTCTTACTACTGTCTCTCTGGAATATTAGTTAGTTAAAGCTGTTAGTCCTCGATCATCTTGGTTTCTTCATAGGTTCTGTCGTTTCATCCATTCTGTTATATTTGAATAGAAAACTGTTATCTTGTTAGTTATTTCTTACTTCTTGAATTCTGATCTAAATTCTATTATGGCTAACTGCTGCAGGGTTTTGCTCTGGAACTATCTATGTTCAATTCTGTTATCCTTCTGTGATGTTAATTTGGGTTATTATTGTTGTTGTAGCTGTTATCATTCTAGCTGGTCTTTGTTCTAATGCTATTCTGGACATGTGTAATTTTACTCTGTAATATTTGTATTTATTGTATGCTCTGAATTAGTATACTTGTAGTCTTTTCTTCTCTGTTGTTATCATATATTGTCTCTGTCTGTTTGGTCTCTGTAAAATTATGGCTGTATTTGTCCTTCCTTACTGTTATGAGTAATTTCTTATGTTATGTTGTGAAGTCCTTTAGCCAATTTGGAATTCTTCTCTCCCTTTTACCTCTGTTGTCTATTTGAGAATATGGAGTCATATCAATGGGATTATCAATTCGACTTTCCATGGCCGAAGGTTCTGAGAGGTTCTTCATAAGCGGTGATGGAGTACTTGAATCTATGCACTGACTCGATCTTCTAAGATATGTGAGGTTTGGTGGAGGGGATAGAATATGTTGGTGTAGGGGGAGGAGATGGGATGGATTGTGGAGTGGCTCCACGATGCATTTGAGGCGGCGACGAGGGTTGTGGCAAAGTTACGGTGTGAGGAGAAGAGCTATAAGTTGTATAAATAGAACTTGTATGAGGATACTCTCATATAGTGTTTATTACGTGTTTGTGTAAAATTATTACGTGCATGTTATCGGTATATTTTGATACTTTTTTTCAATTAATATAATAATATCTTGATTTGTTCAGATTGACGCTCTTTCATTAAGGACAAAGGTAATTATTTTCAGAAGGATTGGTTTACATTAAAATAGCATATTTTTCAATATGTTATTTAATATATAATTGCTGTAATAAAATAATAATAAATAAATATTTTATGATCATTTCACAAATTAGAAATGGATTGTAAGTAAAAACAAGATGAAAAGAAAAATTAGAGACAAAGATATTTAAGTCATCCATTTTTAAATTCTCTTTACTCTTCTACATCCATTTTTCTTTTCATATTTATGCAAATATTATCTAACATTTAAGTGGTCTCAAAAGTAAAAATAATAATTATTAATTATTATTCAAATATTTCATATATATATATATATATATTGCCATTGCCTTTGAGTTATGCAAATTTTTTGAAAATTAGGTACATACGATGGATTTTGTGATCCTCTGCATTGGGCCATTCAACGGACTTCCAAATATTCTAATTTTTTCAAAAGATAAAGTTCCAAAGGTATTTAATGGTAAGATCATTCATTTCATGGATTAGTCCAATATGAGTACCACAGCTGCTGCTGTGTTGGTGAAGGGAAAGCGAGTAATTATTGTGGGCTATCTCAAATCAGCATTGGACATAGCTATAGAATGTGCTAATATTAATGATAATTATTTAAAATATATATTGATCTTTTATTTTAAACTTTTATATTACATATAACAATTCATAAATAATAGAAAAAGATTAGGAGTCAAATGATTAGGAAAATAGGAGAGGTTGGAGTTGAAGAAACTCAAAAAAAAAAAAAAAGGAAGCCTTACAAACTTCTATTTATGCAATAATTGACTTCATATTTTTTTATGTCATCATAGCAACTCTTTAAGATAATATTGTCAAGAACAATAAATTTAAAGTGAGCATTATTAAAATATAATACAACAAAAAATTTATTTGTTGTAAGAGGAAATGAACTTGTAATCACAATCCTTACTTCAATTCTATTGATTTATAGAACTATAAGATGATTATAAGAGCAGATACAAAATGAATCTTAAAGGTTTTAAATTCAATATAAAGATATAAGAAGGGTGAGATTACATAAACAAAATCATCCAAAAAATGCTAGTAATATAAGTTGATGATCATATCATACTAATGTTATATGTCATATGCTTCAAGCATTATAATATAGGAAAATCTAAAGAAAATTATCTCTTTGTTTATCAACAGGACCCGAATATCCTTGCACAATGATAGTTCAAACAAAAGATGGAATATATAACTAATGGCATGGGGAATTCCCTCACTTGTATTTAATCCTTCTCACAAACTATGAAAGGGCTTTAAGCATCTTACTTTCACCTTTGCTACACTTTTAACTCATTATTATTTCTCATAAATATATATCAAGCATACCTCTCAGACTTCCATGATAAATTCACTAAAATTTTCTTTCAATTTTAGAGGTGGATCATCTCAAGTTCATAGAAAGCTACTTAAAGAACACAATCCCCATGAAGAAGTATGATATGGTACCTGAACATAGTTTCTTTCATGCGGTAACTACTGGTTTGCTCAGTATATTACCAGAAAACTTTTATGAGAAAGTAGAAGACGGGAGAATCATCTTGAAACCTTCTAAGACCTTTGAATTCTATAAGAATGGTATCCTCACAGAAAATGAGATCACCCCAATAGAAGCTGATTTAGTGATCTACACCATTGGATTTAAGAGTGATCAAAAACTTAGAAATATATTTATCTCTTCTTGGTTCCAAAAGATAGTGGCAAGCAACAAAGATTAAATAGTGCATCTGTATAGGTATTTATTATCATTGTCATCTTCATTAGCCTCATCTTAATTATTTGGAGTCAGCATATAGATACTCAATAATTAGAACTTATACATCATAGCTATTTACATAATTCAACCAACTTTGATGTAAAGAGTGCATACATCCACATATTACACAAATGGCCATCATTGGATATTCTGAGAGCTTATCAAATCTTTATACTTCAGAGATGAGAGTGAGGTGGTTGGCTTGCTTCCTTGATGTGGCTTCATGTTGCCAAGCAAAAGAAATATGGAGAAGAATATAATGGAGTGGGGAAAATACTATAAAAAATATTCTGGCAATTTAATTGAGTGATATCGTAGATCTAGCATCACCTCTATTCACATCTGTTGCAATGATCAGTTGTGTAAAGATATGGGCTATAATCCTAGAAGGAAGAAGGGATTTTTTTGCAAACTTGTTCATCCCTTATGGTCCAACGGATTATGCTGATCTCGAGTTGAAAAAATAATAATCATGACCCTACTTATTATGTCGAGCTCAAGTCAAAAGGATAACAAACAGAAGTTTATGGATTGCTGGATGATTAGCAAGACCATACTTGTTATTTGTATGATGCATGTTGTGAACTAGTGTTTGGTCAACTTATTATGAGCAATTTTATCATTTTGATCATCAAATTTTTCATTCTATTTATTGATGATAAGAGTTAAATTGATTTCTCACCTTATTGCTGATTTTTTTCAAAAGAAGAAATTCATGTATGCTTGACAAATTGTTTCTTTTTTGAAGGGTAATGTGATGTATGCCCCCTCTCTATTATGACAAAATATATCAGGATCTTTTCAAGTTAAAGATCATATGATAAACAAATTTTCTAAACTTATGTCCTGTTATTAGATGGAAAAAAAAATTCTTCTAAGCAATAAAGGAATTGATTGAAAACTAATAATATTGATGATGAAAATAATATTTATTTAAGATAAAATAATAGAAAACATACTGAGTGGTTTTGAAATGTACCATAAAGGATAGAAAATACATAAAAATTAAGATATGTAAATAAATTAAAATTGCCTCATTATTTTAAACTGAAGCATAATTCATGAGGATTACAAGTAATACCTATCAGGTATAAATTAATATTTAGAGAACAATTCCTATTGCATAAGCATATGTGGAGATCTAAAACAAATTATGGTTTCACAAACGTAAATACAATTTTCTTCATTCATTTTATTATAGTAATTAATTAATAAAATATTCTAGTTATTAAGTTAAATTAACTAAACTTGTGTGTGTCTAAATATTCTAGTTATTAAGTTAAATTAAAATTATATTAATTAATAACTGAAAAGTGCATTACTATAAAATGTTTTAATTAATTATTATGTAATAATACAATTAGTGAAAAGTATTGCTTTACTTTAGATTAATAATTTTAAAAAACATTAATTTAATAAAATTTAAAGAATTAATAAGATTATATTAATTAAATTGATAAAAAAAATAATTTCTGAAAGATTATTGACTAAATTACCTAAGTATTAATTTAAATTAATAATTAATGAATTATTAA
Organism: Cymbidium sinense; assembly: GCA_021442155.1. Lineage (NCBI taxonomy): Eukaryota > Viridiplantae > Streptophyta > Magnoliopsida > Asparagales > Orchidaceae > Cymbidium > Cymbidium sinense. The sequence goes on from CM038232.1 coordinate 3,537,855, forward strand.
AGTAAATATTACAAATAAGTAAATTATTATGAATTATTAATATATTTTGCAAACTAATAAACTTATTAACCATTTGATAAATTAATTAGTATTAACTTATTAAGAGAATAATGGTAATAAATAATAAATTTTTAACTACATAAAAATTAGATTAATAAATTATCAAATATTATTAATCTAATCTTGATAGTTTATTTTATAATTTAAGAAAAGATATTTAAATAAATTATTAGCCAATAGATTATTTAATCAAAAAAATTATACTAACGATTAATAAAGATTTAAATAAAATAAACTATTAAGCAGTTAATTTAAACTAAATTATCAAAATAAACTATTAAATAATAAAATTAATTATTTAGTCATTAAATTATAAATCAAAATTTAATTTAATTTTTTTATTATATTAATAATTTATGTAATTTATATTTAATCTAAGTTAATAATTAAATAATTTATTAGCAAATAAATTATTGAAATAATGGTTTATAAACTATTAAGTTAATAATCTAAATTAATTAATTAATTCAATAATAATAATTTAATCTATTTTTTTTTTAGTTAACAATTTATATCTATTACTAATATTTTTAAATCACTTAATATTAATAAATTTTGAAATTGTATGATAATAAATTTAATAATGCAATGACAATTATATTAATAATTTGTAATAATTTACATATTAGTAATACTTAGTTTAGAGTTAATAAATTATTAATATAAATTAATTTTTAGATTATTTAGTTAATAATTTATAAACTAAATAAGTAACTTTATTAATTAGTATTTTACTTAATTAATCTAATTTACATTAATTGATTAGTATTCTCCTAAACACATTATATTCTCCTAAACACATTGTTCAGTGGCTAAGCATTAATATCAATGTGTTTTCTTTGGCTAAGCATTAAGAATTAATCAAGAAGTATAATCTCAAAAATAAATTCTTCAATCATATATGAAAACCTATTTTTATTCTTATCTCTTTCTTTACTCTTATTTATTTCATGTGGTTTCTTGTTTATAATGACTTCTATGTTACTAATCATGCTTCTAGGCTTATGCTTCAAGATAATGTTGGAGATGTTTGAAGTTAAAGTTATATAATTAATTCAATTGTATAATTGACTGTCATTTTTTTTTTTATGAAAGATTAGTAGATTTTGAATTTAGATGCTCTAAGGAATCATATTAGTAGAAAAAGATTACTAAAATTATGTTTATACTTATTAAAATTATTTTTAAAAAATTTTCGGCTTGCACCATTTACTGGATTTTTGTGATTTTTTAGGCCTAATAGTTGGGTATAATAGAGTATTTTCAGAGCCTACATTTAGGCTTCTAAGCTTAGTCTTATTGGGGATATTTTTGTGGGTAGAATCATTTTGTCCTTGCAATATTAATTTGGTTATTTAGATATATATTATTAGAAGATAAATTTGAGATTCTACGTATGCATATACTTGACATTGATTTCGGGATGTTTAATTTGATTTGGATAGTTGCTTTGATTAATTGACGGGCCAACAATAATATAACTTAGAAATTTTGATTCTTTTTTGAAGGATTTATTATTTGTGCTCTTATATAATTGGAGTTTTATAAGTATAAAATATAATTTTAGTATATTATAGGTTTTAAAAATCTTAGGTATTATCCTTTGGAAGCTAAATGATTGTTAGGAGTTGAGATGTGAAATTAAGAATTTACATGATTATTTGAATTATTAGGATAAATTAAATCATTTTATGATCTTTAAGTATAAAGATATGATAAATCATAGCAATGTATCAAATTTAATTAGCAACGGGTATCCTTATCTTAATAGTTTACCTTTACATTGTTTGTTCATCTTGCATAACATCTATGAGTAAAACTTATTATTAAATTGTGATATTTATATACTTTGTATTATTATATCAAGAATAACAATGGTTATATATATTACCATATACTAATTTTATTAATAAACAAATTTAATGATTTATGAGCATACAAAAATACTTATAGTGGCTTTATTTTGCAAGAACTTTATTAAGTTATTAAGAGTATTGTAAGGAGTGGATACATTTACTTCTATTCATTCGATTATAGCCATGCAGAGATGCTCAAGGTGTTACTAAAATATATTAAATAATGCAATGGCATATTATGATTGTGTTTTTATGACAATAGATATCTTAATTAATCATATTAGTCCAAATATTTAAAATATTGCATATCATTAATTAACTCATTATTATATATTTTTTTAAATGGTTATATTCTTTTTCTACTAAGCTAGTAATGTCATAGTTTGTATTTATCCAAGCAAATTATAAAGTAAGCTATTTTCTTAAGTTATTTTGTTTTCTTTTTGCCATGTGATGTCACATGTTCGCATCTGAATAATATTTATTTTGATTGATAATTATGTGTATTACTTTATTTACTTGCTTTATATTCATATGTAGTAATGTCTTTATTTTAACTTGTGAAGTGATAAATTTTCTTTCCTTAGTTTATTTAGGGTTAAGTTGGAACCAATTCTATACTTGAAATATTATTGTGTGGTGAGGGGATATAATATCTTTTGATGTTGTTATATGATCACTTTATAATGTGTAAAGTTTGTAATTATATGTTAGGTTCGATGTTTGTACATGAAGATTAATGTGGATTAGTTTAATGTTAAATGCATTATCTTATGATGTTATTAAGCATTTCATATGTTATTTGTTAATGTAGTTGGTTTTAATAATGGTGTCTACCTATTATGAAGTGATATAATGTTCAAAATAATATGAATTGATTGATTTGACATGAGACAAGCTGGTGCCTAACTAATCAGACTTTAACTTTCTTAATTTGAGTCCCTGATTTTGGTGAACTATTAATAGTGATGATTGTAAATAATTATTTAGTGATTTATAATTTGCTTAATATGTCATTTTCCTAGATGTAGTAGCGATGACCAAGGTACAATCCTATATTTTCTTTGTATTATAATGCTTGTGTAAGAATCAATGAGATAAATTATTGTATTATAAGATTTCTTTTTTAGGACACATCATACCTTCGTTCTTCTAATCCAAGTATTTATCATGATTGCTTGTTGAGTAAGGTCATTCTTTCTATAGTTCTCATACATGATTTCTTGTTAAATGACGGTCAAATAGGACTTGAGTTGTATGTGAGTGTATGATAATGATTGTGCAAAGCAAAACTTTACATTTAGGAGTTGTTTGGTTATTTTAAAGTAAAAATAGGAAATTATTTTTCTTCTCTTTCACAAAATTCTCCCTACCATGCACTATCAAATAAATTTTATAACATATCTAATAATTATCATTACTTGAAACCTATATGACAAGTTAAAGAAATAATTATGGCCTCAAAGTTATTGTACCCAATAAATGGTGTAAAAGCACTCTATTCCATCAAGTGTCAATCATGATAGTCAAACAAACAACATCCCAATTTCATGTTCTGTCATTTTATACATAAAAAAAAAATATATCATTGTATTTTATTTATGTATATAATTTAAAATTCATATTAATTTTGCAAAACAATCAATGAAATGTTGTAATCACAAATGTGAAAGTGGTATCTTAAAAAAAATTCTCCAAAGCAATAGGTCAAAATGGTCACAATATTCTACATTATTTATGCTATCCGAGCCATCAAGTTTTAAATCTCTATTAAAAAAAATCAGTTTTATAATCACTGAATAAAATTAGTCCAAAAAAAACTACAGTAATTTCTCATAAAAACTCTTCTACTTTTGTTTACCAAACAGTAGCGAAAACTCCTATAAAAAAAAGAGTTGGACAAAGAGAATAGCAGCCATGGAGCAGAGGAAGATTTATTTTAAATTAGTCCTAATAAACAAAATTAATAATTAATAATTTTATAAATTTAAAAAATAAAAAAAATAATATTTTTATATAAATATTTTTATTTTGATAATAATTTATATTTTGACAATAAAATATTGATTATTTAAATATAATATATGCTTTTTTGTTATAAAAATATGTTTATACATATATTCTAAATTATATAAAATTTAATGTTTACTTATTCTTAAAAAATAATTTCTTTTCTTAACAAACAAATAATTATTTTTTAAGTTAAACTCATTAAAGTTTCAATTTATATGTTAATATATCAGAAATATGATATTACCAATTAATTATACGATTCAACAATCCTCAGATACGACAAAAAATACGTTAATAACTTTCAATTTCGAACTTCAAAATTTATACAGAAAAAATTTACCCGCGAGATTAAAATACATTTTAAAAGAATTTTTATTACCTTCCAACGATACCAACCATAAAATTGACAATAAAGATATATAAAAAACGAATGTTAAGTTGATTTTTTTAAAAAAAATCATTTTATGTTATCGCCAATCAAACTGACAATATTGGTGACTATTTTTTAAATTTTTTTTAAATGAGTTAATTAGTTAATTTCGTTATTAATTAGGGCTAATTTAAAAATTAAGCCATCTGTATCATCGGCGCCGGCATAAGCGGTCTTCTAACATGCAAATACTTGCTGGAGAGAGGATTCCGGCCAGTGGTCTTCGATCGGAGCATCGGCGGAGTGTGGAAGAGCACGCCAGCATCTACACGGCTTCAGACGGCAAGATGGGCTTATCAGTTCTTAGACTTTCCATGGCCGCAGAAGGTGACGGAGGTTCTTCCTGATAATAAGTAGGTGATGGAGTACGTAGAATCCTATGCAGAGCGATTCGATCTTCTAAGATATGTGAGGTTTGGAGAGAAGGTGGAGGGGATAGAATATGTTGGTGTAGGGGAGGAGGAGATGAAGGCGTGGGATCAGTGGAGTGGCTCCGGCGACGCATTTGGCGATGGGCGACGAGGGGTGTGGCATGTTACGGTGCGGCGAGAGGAAGACGGAGCTATAGAGGCAAATAATGTGCATCATAATTCATAATAGGAAAAAATAAATAAATATTCAAATTATAAAAAAAATATCTAAAGCTAGAATAAGTTTAAATATTCTGCAAAGATAAACTTAATTAATAATATTATTTTTTATTTCTATTTAAACTTCTTCTAATTTTATATTTTTTAATATAATTTTGAATATTTTTCTTACTATCTTGTATCTTTTTTTCGTTTGATAGAATAATCATAATTGTGATTTGTTAAAATTGACTTAAGGTTTTTTAATTAGAAAAAGGTGATTATTTTTCAAAAGGAATGGTTTACACTAATCAACATAAAATAAAAATTATTTTAATATGTTATTTAATATATAATTGAAGTATAATATTAAAATAATAATAAATAAATATTTTTTGATCATTTCACAAATAGGAAATGGAATGGCTTGCAACTAAAGTGAGGATGAAAAGAAACCATTGGCTTTGAGTTATGTAAACTTTTTGAAATTAGGTATATATGATGGATTTTGTGATCTTGTGCATTGGGCGATTCAGTGGACTTCCAAATATCCCAATTTTTTCAAAAGATAAAGGGCCGGGGATATTTAATGGTAAGGTCATTCATTCCATGGATTACTCCAATATGGATAACACAGCAGCTGTTGAGTTGGTGAAAGGAAAGCGAGTAATTATTGTGGGCTATTTCAAATCAGCATTGGACATAAATGCAAATATAATGGTAATTATTATTATATATATATGAATATATTGATTTTTATTTCAAATTTCTATATTACTTATAACAACTCATAAAAAATAGCAAAAGATTAGGTGAGAAATAATTATGAAAAGAGGAGAGGTTGGAGTTGAAGAAACTCATAGGAAAAAAAAGGAAGCTTTATAAACTTCTATTTTTTCAATAGTTGAGTTTATTTTTCTTTGATGTCAAGAATAACATAGAAAGGTAAATTGGGGGCAACTCTCTAAGATAATATTGTCAAGAACAATAAATTTAAAGTAAGGATAATTATTTAGTAAAATAAGTTGATGATCATATCTTACTAATGTCATATGTCATATACTTCAAGCATTATAATATTAAAAAATTTAAAGAAAACTCTCTTAATGCTTTTCACCAGGACCCGAATACCCTTGCACAATGATAGTTCGAATAAAACGATGGAATATAGCTCAAATAATGGCATGGGGCATTCCCCTGACTCACTTATACTCAAGGAACTACTCCTTCACAAGCCAAGGGCTCTTATTAAGCATCTTAGCCACCTTACTTTACCTTTGGTATACTGACTCTATTATTTTTTAGACAATTTATAATAAGTAAACCTTTCAGACTTGAAAGATAAACTTTACAAAAATTCCTTTCAATTTTAGAGATGGATCATATCAAAGTTTGTAGAAAGCTACTTAAAGAAGACAATCCCCATGAAGAAGTATGATATGGTACCTGAACACAGCTTCTTCCATGGGATAACTAATGATTTGCTCGCTTATTACCGTAAAGAAAACTTTTATGACAAAGTAGAAGAAGGAAGCATCATCTTGAAACCCTCTAAGACCTTTGAATTCTGTAAGAATGGTATCCTCATAGAAAATGAGATCACTCCAATAGAAGATGAATTAGTGATCTATGCCACTGGGTTTAAGGGTGATCAAAAACTTAGAAATATATTTATCTCTCCTTGGTTCCAAAAGATAGTGGCAGGTACCAAAGATACAATAATGCCTCTCTACAGGTATTCATTATCATTGTCATCTTCATTAGCTACATCGTAATTATTTGGAGTGAGCATATATATACTCAATATTTAGAACTTATACACCGTAGCTATTTACATAATTCAATCAACTTTAATGTAGGGAGTGCATACATCCACATATTCCACAAATGGCCATCATTGGATATTCCAGGAGCTTATTAAACCTCTATACTTCAGAGATGAAAGCGAGATGGTTGGCTTGCTTCCTTGACGATGGCTTCATGTTGCCAAGCAAAAGAGATATGGAGAAGAATATAATGGAGTGGGGCAAATATTATAAAATAATTCAGGTAACTTAAATGAGTGTTATCGTAGATCTTGCATCACCTCTGTTCTCACCTGGTACAATGATCAGTTGTGCAAAGATATGGGTTGCAATCCTAGAAGGAAGAAGGGATTTTTTGCAAACTTGTTCATCCCTTATGGTCCTGCAGATTATGCTGGTCTTGAGTTGAAAAAATAATATTCATGATCCCACATATTATGTCGAGCTCAAGTCAAGAAATAATACATGCAAGTTTATGAATTAATGCATAATTATTACCACCATATATTATTATTTACGTAATGCATGTTGTGAACTAATGTTCGCTCAAATAATTATTAGCATCTTCAACATTTTCATCCTATCTATTGATGGTAAGAATTAAGTCAATTTCTCACCTTATTGCTGAATTTTATTTTTTTTCAAAAGCAGAAATTCCTTCGTGTTTACCAAATTTTTTGGAAGAGTATCGCAATGTTTGTGCCCTCTCTTTTATGAAAAAAATATATATGTGGAAGTTTAGAAGTGAAGATTATATAATAAAAAAGTAAAATTTACTTACATTACCATTAATTCTTATGCCCTCTCTTTTATGAAAAAAATATATATGTGGAAGTTTAGAAGTGAAGATTATATAATAAAAAAGTAAAATTTACTTACATTACCATTAATTCTTATGCATTTACAAACCTAACACATAAATTTTGATATTTATAAACATAATATTTATCTTATATATAAAAAGGTGTATTCACTTTTAAAAAAATAATGATGTAATAATAAAAATTTATATTCATACTATTACGATTACCTTAAATAGATCTTAGATTCAAAAACTTACATATATATATATATATATATTATGTGTGTGAATTTATTATTAAATTTATTCAAATATCTCAAAAAAATAAGAAATCGAACCCTCATCTCGAGAGGAAGGCTTCTCCTGCCATTCTCCATGGCTTTGATTGGAATTTTCAGTCAACAACTGTTAGGGATGGGCCAATGAGATGTGTTTTGATGGGAAGTAACTTAGTGTATTTAAATGTACTAAAAAATTAACACGTGATTATGAATACATTAAAATTAATATGACTTAAAATAGATCACATTAGTCGATATAATTACTATTATTCAAATTGAACACAATGGTTGAATAGCCTAAAACTACATTGCTTTCAATCATTGGATTCAATCCAATGTGGTTTAATAGATTTTAATCTATTAAAGACCTTGAAGCAATCTTTGTTTGAACTAAATATAGTTTTTGCAATTTTAATTAATATTTTAAATTTGATTAACTTTGATAGTTGAACAAGTTAATTGATGAATCAATATAATTTTTTGAAGAACTAGCTAGTTATAGTATTAATAAAAAAATTTATCTTTCTAATTTTGATTACTAAAAAATAAAATCTTTAATTAAAAGTAGAAAATAATTAAAATATCATATCATATCTTATAATTTTGATTTAAGAATATATTAAAAAAATATTTAATAATATGAATTGTCTTGAATTAGGAAAATGTATATTAAATTAAAAATTTATCATCATTATTATATTATCCTTATATCATTTAAATTATATTTAAAATTTAATATTTATTATAATACAATTAAGTGGAATACAATACACAATTTTACTTTGAATCAAATAATCTAATAGTATTTAATCTCGAATAATCTTAACCAAATCTAGCTTTTTTCATGTCACATTGGGCTACCCAAAACATTGAATTTTTCTTTTTTTTTGAAATTGAGTCAAACTTAAGTTAAAAAATATGCAGTATTTATGTACATACCATATGATACTTATGTATTTATATATCTAACATCAAAAATTTAATATTTAAATAAATAATATCAAAATTTTTAATATCATTTAAAAAAAAACTATTTTCACTTTTTTAAAATGAATACACTTTTTTATATGAGAGATAATATATATACATAGCATTTAAAATTTATGTATTTATAGAATTATCATTTATTTTATTTAATAGAATATTAATTTTATCAATAATCATATTCTAATATATATATATATATATATATATATATATATAATTTTAAATATAAAATATAGAAAAAAATTAAAATTAAAATATTAAATATATAAATACATAAGAATTGAATTTTATACATATAAATCTCTTTATATATAAATATATAAATGTAAATCTTTCATAGAAGACTGCGCTGACTCGATTTGGCCTGGCCCGAAGCAGCCCGATTCTACAGAAATAAGGTTTAGAATTTAGATTGCAGTAGTGGTTCTTTCTCTTGTTCAATTTTCCAGGGACCGGAGCTCTGAATGCACGAACCCTTAACAAGGATCTCTACACACCTTGTCGTACCTGTAGCCGCTCCACTCCGAACCCTAAGGGTTGTATTTTTTCCTTTTTGCATTCCTGCACTTTGTCGTTCTCCTCTCCTCCTCGTGCCATCCGACATGTCTTTCAAGTGCCCCGAATTCAAATTCGTCACAGTCGGATGCCTCCAGGAATGGAAGGCTTCGAACAGCAATTTCAAGCTTCCGGAGCCGGTTTCTATGATCAGGTTCCTCTACGAGCTCTGCTGGGCTATGGTGCGTGCTCCTGCCTTTTAGGGTTTTGCCATGTCGTCATAAGATTTTTCATCATGCAATATAAGCTCTGTATTGACGGCTGCCTCTGTTGGGAGTGGAGTGAAGATTCGTGGAGAGTTGCCGTTTCAAAAGTGTAAATTGGCCCTGGACTCTGCAACGTTCTTAGATGGAAAGAAGGAAGAGATAGGTTCCATGCTGGTCGATATCATTGCTCACTTGGGGCAAGATGTGAGTCATTTTTTCTCTTACTCTTCTACTTGTTTGTTATGTTCAGATTTAGGATTTTGCAAATTACTGGATTGAATTTTGAGACTTCAGAGTCTTTCTGGATAAGTTCGGTTGAGTGCTTTTTTTTTTAGTTCTTTACTAAGTTTATTTGATTTGTTAGGTTTGAATCGAATTTTTATCAGTATGTAGCTTACTGAGCTGAAAGAGAATATATGCAGTTAAACTATGTTCTACCACTGTATTCATATGATAACTGTACTTTTCCTGGAATTTTAGTTAGCGCCCTCTGGTCTAGTTTTTTATCTTTCTGAGAATGGTTAGATTCGTGTAGAATCAAGTCTTATTGTCATCTTGGATTGATCAAACATTTTTGTATGAGAAAACTACTAGAGAACTACATGCTGACATATTTAAGGCTGATCTTTATGTGCCATGCCCTTTTAGTGCCTTTGGAGGACAAAGCATGGAAGCAGGTCCATATACTAAATTTCCTTTTAAGTTCTCAGGAAAATAAACTTAAAGTCGTATTGAAGAGAATATGCACAAGTTGTACCATGCAAGGCATTCTGTTGGACTCTGCTAATTTCAATGCCACGCTTTGCGATGTTGGTATATGCATGTCCCACAATAACCCTTTTCTTAAAATTGATCCGGAAGTAACAGAGGCGAGTAAAATTTAGTTGATTGAATCCAACTCTAACACACATTCTAGCATTTTATTCAGCAAAATAGATTGGAGGATATGCTCAATCGGTCGAATGCACCCAAAGTTATTTATAAAATTTATTATCATCTACACAAATTCAATAAACCGAAGTAAGTCAAGGCAATCCATCCATTTTATTTGTACATTTAAAGAGAATCCCATACCTCAAGATTCACATCCAAAACATTAAGTTTTATTTAATACATATATCAACACTATTCATATCTTTCATTAATTACTCATCTAATTCTGATAATAAAATTTAACTTTGTTTTGCTCAACCTCAATCTTATCTTTTACTTATTTTCATAAAATCATAATAATAATTTAGTGGGCTATGATGTCCAACAAGACACATAATTTTTACACACAATTTAAATAATCAAGATCAATAAACAAAATTTATGCTAATCATGAATGAATATAATCACAAAATTGACCATATTTTAATTAGTATATTAATTTAACATTTATATAAAAATTAATATTCATTATTGTATGAAAGAATAATAACATAATGCCAACTATAAATTTTCTTATAGTATTTTGCTGGTGAAGGATTTAAATGCTTACACCTTTGATTAATTACATCAAATCATTATTTTGCTTATTTATTTTCTATCATATTTTTATTTTTTATTTTAGTCTAATATGCCATGTATGATTTTCTAGGTCTATTGGCTATCATAAGGTAGTGAGCTGTAGACTTGCACCATATAGTACACAGTATAAATCTAGCCCTAAGGCTACATCATAAAGATTAGTACTGCTCAGGTGATACTCATCATTATCTTATTGAACAATATTGGGGACCCTTTTGCACCATTTGTATAGGTGTTATAAATATATCATTGTCAACCTAGCTTCTCATAACATGATATTTCTTAAGCTTAACAACTATTCATCATCGAACATTTAAATAATATGTATTTCATTTTAAAACTGTATTGATATATATGGACAATTTACATATATAAAATGTTTTTTTAAAAATACCACTAATTGACAAAATATTTGTATAATCATAATCTATTTAATTAGGAGCTTGTATTATCAAAATTTATGTGTGGTTATTTACACCTAGATAGGAAGTATTAATCATGCATATTGTAATATGAAATTTTTTTGATGTATTTCATACATAATTATAATTTAAATTTAAATGCATGTGCTAAAAGACTAAAAAAATATTTTTTGAATAAAAAATTGCATATCTTACTCAATTGACATTCAAATACCTTGAATTGGTCACTTCAAGAGTTCTTTCTTTTGTAAATAATCTAAAATAAATGAATTAAAATATATTCATAATTAAACTTAATTAGTTTAATTACTCTCAAAAAAATAATATTTCTTTTTTAAATAATTCCTATTCTTATTTTAATTCCAACTTCAAAAAAGACATCTTACTTCTTTTCTTTCCTTCTTCCTTTTTTTTTTCTCTTTTACTTCTTTCTTTTTTCATTTCTTTTTCTTTCTCTTCTCCACTACTTTAAAGAGATAAGGGAACAAGGAGAGAAGAGAAAATTTTTAATTATTATATAATTAATACATATTATCACTTTTGATGAATACATTGAAGAAATTTGATGAACAATTTGATGAAATTGATTTTGAATAATTTCTATTAAACTCAATAAGTACATTTCTATATATCAAAATGATCAAAATTAAATGTAGAATTTGATAAAATATTTTTGGTCATTTCAAGACATGCAAAAAGTTGGTTATAATTTATAGGATATCTCATATTTTCGATGTTTTAAGGTTTTTTTGTAAGTTGCATTCTAATAAAAGTCCTTGAATTATAGTTGCACAGACTTGATTTATAGTGATGTATCTTAAAATTGCTATGAAGATATGCTAGTAATGTGAGAGCAATATGCCATGAAATGTCATGCAATGAGATAGTGAACCACACCATAATTGTTTGCTTGAATGATCATTTAATTAATCATCACATATGCATAAGCCTGAGAAAAGGGTGTATTTGTGCATGAGGTTTTGACAATATATCATTAGGGAGGGGGTGGTGTTGATTTTATTGATGTTGTTCTCTGATTCAAACTTATAATCTCTAGGTTAAAATGGAGGAAACCTAACTGTTAATCTTTGACTTGTCATCTTAAATATGAATGATCAAACCTATATAGCTTTTTACTGATACCTTGTATAGCTTGTGCTTCTTTTAGGTAGGCATGCCTAATAACATGACTTTTGATGACATGTTTATTTTGCCACTTAGGTAGCTAAACTTTGCTTAAAAATATACAAATAATTTTGTGGTGCAGAGATATCTTTATTTTAATGACCAAGTATTTTGATTTTTTAAGCATTGTTGGGGTTTGTATGAGGGGTTTATGCGATACTATTGCAATATTTAATATGATATAGGGATCATTTAAAATAGATGGTTAATCAGACTAACTATGATTATAATTTAGGCATTAGATTGCGAAGAGATTAAAAGAGTTAATATCATTGAGATTTTAACAATCTAGTTTGTTTTTGAAGATTGCCAATTGATGTGCTTCCTATATTGCACCATTGAGAGTGAAGGAAAGTTTATTGGAGTCCACAGGTTGTTTGGATACCTGATGTCAAAATCAGGATGCAAGAAATCTAGACCATTGGATGATATTAAATTGATGATAGAGTTGAGGTGACTTGCCAACTTAGGATGCCCTATCTGGTTGACTTGTTGTAGATAGGGTTAAATGGTTTGTATTTAAGTTTAGATGAAAATTATTTGTTTTATGGAGTTAGTTTAAGAATGATAGGCTTTACATGATTTGTCGATTTAGTGTAAGATAAGATACATATGAATTTAAATTTAATTCCAGCCATAATTGCCTATATACATGCTCTATTCTAGAATAATATTCACTAAATTTTCTCTCAAAACCTCCTTTTTCTCCTCCTCTTACTCTTCCAGAACTGTTATCCTCCCCAACTTTATAAATTGCGACATCATCAACTAGGCCTCTTGCTACTTCTAGAGTGGTTGATTGCCCTCCTATAGCCTTTGGCTATCTTCTGCTTCCTTTGCTATCACCTCCTTTTGCTGTCCTAGATCTAATTGAGACTTGTAGGGCAGGACCAATGAACTCTTTGCTGCATTTCAAAGATGAACCAAGAACATAATTGCAAAATAGAGAGGAAACTTGCGGTGTGCAACATGATGAAGACCTAACTTAAGACTCTGAGTGGAGAAGTCATTTACAATAAGAAGCAAAACTTGATTTACTTTTGTTTTTATTGATAGATGATTAGAGAACCTCCACACAAATTCGTAAAACATTTCTGAAATATTTCCATCTTTTTTTATGGACTTGCATCATAGCATGAAGAGATTAGTATTGAATCAAAGTGTCTCATAGGGTCACTAGAGAGGAGTGATGGAAGGTTTGACTAACTAATGCATGGTTCATTGTCTTTCTCGATTTTTTAAAACAAAACACTAACTCCTTCATATAAAAAAAATGCCCTGGTTCACTATCTAGTAGATCTATTCCTTTAACCTGAACTTGTACTTAGTTATGAAAGATGCTTTAGTTTACTGTGTAGCTAATCTATGGGATGGTATAATTATTTGTCGAAACATATTATTCTAAGCCTATGCTTTTAGGTTGTCCTGGTATAGTTGGAATTCGGACTGTTTTAATTATTTTACTTTTATTTGTAAAGATAGGATTAGACTGCATCAACAACCTATATCTGTTAAGGTTGAATGTAGGCTTTTCAGTAAGCTTTGTAATTCAATTCATAAGAATAGATGGAAGAGATGAGTTTAAAATTATATCCTATAGGTGTTCTCTGGAAACTATAATGTTTTCTGGTCATTTTGAATTATTCCAAGAACCCCAATTTTTCAAGGGTGATAGATCCACTTCATCCTTAGATGTTTTATGCAAGCTTATTAGAACTAGCTCCTCAAATCCTACCATTACTATCACCCATCATGCCTTGCATTCCCATTCTCCATCACTGTCAGCACATATCTCTTGCCCCCCCTTCGTCATCCTTCTGTACTTCATTGTGCTACCTTTTCCCCATTTGATCCTATTGTACCAGTTCCACATGTCTTTCGCCCAAGTCTTGCAATAAGTTTTACTGTTGCCTTATTTATAATAATTGGGTATTTATAATGTATTTGATGCAATTTAACTGTATGTTTTTTAGTTTTTCCACATGCCCATCTTATCTTAATCTTTTTTTTTGAACTGATCCATTTGTTTTGCTTATATTTTCTTGTGGGAATCTAAAATTTTTTGTATGGCACATCTTACTGTTTTTTTTCTAATTACGTCATTGAATTGTCATGATATTCTCTTGTCATGCTGTTTTTGCTTGTTGTGATCCTCGAGGCATTTCGCAGCATGCTACCTTTTTTCATTCCTCTGTTTACCTATTCCATCCCAAGCTTTTTCATCCAATTCTGATCCTCCAATTTACCCATGCTTTTCATTTTCCAGCAGCTTGCGACATCATTTATTTGTATTGTGGATTGACTGATTGAGGATGTCTAAACATATTGTCAGTGCTTGGTCACACTTACTTAATACCCTTTCAAATATCATATTCCGTGCTTAATGTTTCTTTTACTAATTGTAAGCCTCATTTTCTTTATTTTCCTTCAATTGTTCTATCTTATACTTCAATTCATTTCTTGCTTGTAACTATGTTATCTACAAATGCTCTACATCATGGTAAACATTCGATATGTATATTACATGTTATTACAATATGCGATGCACAAATTTATTCTTCTTTCCATGAATAATTATTTCTTATTGTGTTTTAGTTAAAAAGTACTGCTCATATTTTGTCACTGTAATCTAACTATAATCTTACGTTGCAGCTTACAATTCCTGCAGAGTACCGCAACTGCCTTACAAAAATGGTATGTAATTATTTTTCATTAATAATTAGTGGCGGAGGAACTATTTATATTATAATGATGCCTTCATTTAAAAATTCATTGCGATGGCTATTTGCTTTTATTATTAATTTTGATAGTTAATGGTTGTGCAAATTGGTTTAGCTGGATATGGTCTTACTAATTTTATATGAATGATTTTTTCAATAAAAAAGCCTAGCGTAAGTGCCAACTTCTTCGAATTTTTTATCCCATTGCGATGCACAAATGGTATGTAATATGTAATCATTTTTCATTAATAATTAGTGGCGGAGGAACTATTTATATTATAATGATGCCTTTATTTAAAAATTCATTGCGATGGCTATTTGCTTTTATTATTAATTTTGATAGTTAATGGTCGTGTAAATTGGTTTAGCTGGATACGGTCTTACTAATTGGAGAACTTCCTACTTTAATATGATTTGGTATGCATTGTCTGCAGATGTTTTTTGCAGTCCAAATTGCGCCTTTTTGAACAGTATAGTACTGATACTCTGTGAGGCTTTAACAATCCGTTATCATTTATGTTGGGCTTCTTGATTTTTCGATGCAGGAAAAATGGTTTGCTGAATCTTCATTGGTTCCAACTAGGCTCTTACAAGAGCGCTGTGAGGTGATCACTGTTTCAAGCCAAACTTAGCAATTATATATTATTTTCGTACAATATTGGTTATTGTCATCACATTCTAATGCTGTTTGGTACATTGCAGGAAGAATTTTTATGGGAATCAGAATTGTCTAAGTTAAAAGCTAATGATTTGAAGTCTAAAGAGGTATCCATTCTCAATTCATTGTGTTCATTGCTTCTAACTAGTGCAGATTCTTCAAAATTTCAACTGCATTCAACTTATGATCCATCTTCGTCTTATATCACATTGTTCTAAGCAGTTTCTTAATGGTTTGTTGAGATGGAAAAATTAAAGCTTGGTGTGATAGATTAAGACACTTTAATTTTCAAAAGAGTGGGTATATAACTTATAGAACTAAACCGTAGTAGTTAAAGGAAGAAAAAGAAATGACTCAATTATTTGTGATAAAAAGAATATTATTGATACTATGAAGGTAAGTTCTGTAAAGGACAACAAGACTAGCTATATTTTATGGAGGGATTATAGACAGAGGTTTTGATCTTTTGAGCTGCCATTAGTTTCTTATGACAGTAGATTTATGGTAATATATTATTTTGAGGCCACACCTCAATGGTCAACATGGGACGTTCTTTGTGTGACTCAATTCCTTTTGAGTTCAAATCTCATTTTGAAGCAAGTTTTCTTAAAAGCCACTCTTTATCTTTATATTGAGGGGGCCTCCTTTTACAGCTCGCTAGGGAATTTGTGGTTGGCTTGTCAACCTTTTTTGTGCCCTAATTTTTATTGGCAGTGATGGATTTAGTGACTGATTTCAAACCTTTGAGTTTGCCATTAGGAGCTTCCAGCAATAGATCTTTGATTGTAATATCCAGATGTCTTTGGTGTCATAAAGTTGAATATTTTGGAGTGCAAGTCTTGTCTTAAAGTTTTTTTTTGATAAGCCACTCATTTTCTTTATTTCAAAGCTGCCTCCTTATATCTTTAAGGATAGTTTGCTAGGAGATTTATAGTTAGCTTGCTAACCCCTTTTGGAAGTCCTTTCTCTCTGATATTTTGGACGAGCTCATGGAGTGGGGAAGAGAGAACTTTTCCCTTTCTGTAGCTTTTGGGATGGTTGCATGGGTGCTTCTCAAAGGAAATTATTTAAGAAAGACCTTTATATTATTCTTTTTAACTCCACTAGAACACTGTGATTTTGGTTTGACTAGGGATGGTGATTTCTTAAATCTATTGTTAATACAAAGCTAATTTGTAGAGCTCTAGGTGCCCAACTCTTATGGGTGATTATTATTATTAATTTTTTTGGATTTTCTTATTTGGTTTTTTTGTTAGAAGATGAACCAGTTTAGATTAGATGGAGTTTACATCATCTAATAATGCTCTTAACATCCTACTTGGGTTTGAGTGGTGCTCCAAAGATTGAGAGAGATGTCTATTTCAATTGAGGCACTAAAAATATAATTGCTCAGGAAAAATTGTCCCCTTTTCTTATGCCTCTCTTGGTTTTTATTAGTTTTCTTGTATCTAGAAGGTTATGTGGCTCACTCACCTCAGTAGATGTCATATTATCACGAGTGATGATTTATGTTGTAAGAATGGTTATGAAGTGATACATGCCATATTTGGGTGAGGCATGATTCACACCATGGAGATTTTGAGACATGCATTAGTTGAGTTTGTGGACAAACATCTCCCCATAAAATTTTTTATTTCTTATTAAGAAGGCTATGAGGCTTGCTCTAGCATATGTTATAATGGTGTGAAGTACAATTCATGGCATAACACATGGCTATGAGGCTCATCTTGGCATGCACCATAGTGGGGTGAAGCTTGATTTACATCATATAGGTTTAAGAGAGAGTTTGAGCAAATTATGCTTGCTGTAGCCAATGTAATTGGTGTTCTTGATGATCTAGTGATCAAGCTATGACTATACCGGTGACGTAGAGTTTGTTTGCATCATAAGGTTGAGTGTCGAAGCTGTTGGGTTTGGAGGTATAGGATCTAGGGTTATTGTGTAGAGATTGAGCAACTAGGGAGATGGTTAGTAAGAAGACAAGTGCAAGAGAGATCATATGATTGGCATCCTTAAGGGTAGCCACCAATGAGAGAGAGAGGAAGAGAAAAATTGGGAGGGGAGTGGGCAAAGGCAACAATGCAATAGGTTGAGAGGAAAACAGATTGTTGGAGAATGCAGAGCTAGGAGCATGGTGTAAGCCTAGAGGGGATGAGTCATGCTTTGTTCAAAATTCTGAGTTCAGGTTGGGAAGAAGCGAGAATCATAAGGAAGGGTATAGAGTGTTGAGCATTTAAAAGTTATATGTGAGAGAGAATGAGAGAGTGTGACCGAAGAGTGAGTGGATAAGAGATCGGGAGAGGGGGAGAGCTCAAAGATGGGGTGTAGTGGAGGGATCAAGAGAGAGAGAGGAGATGGAATGGGAGGCTTGTACATTATTCATGAGAGGATTTGAGGGCATCACGCCACTGCTTATGAGTGGGTGTTGAGGGAGTATATGTTCTAGGTTGGTAAGGATGTATGTGCACATGGTTTGTGGCCCATGCATATAGTTTTGTTTTGTTTTTTTTTATCTTTGTGGTGCACATGGTTTGTCTGAGCACCCTCCTAGAGGAAGATCAAATAAAGGATAGTTCAGTAAATGGGAAATCTTAGCCTCAAAAAAGTTTTTTTTTTTTTTTTTTTAAAAGGAAACAAAATAGAATAAAATAAGGTACAAATAGATACCCCACCCAAATTGAGATATTAATTGTAATTAATCTCCCATTCATGTTGATCATTACTTTCTAAAAATGCAACTAAAGTTCTTGTATAGTCAAGGCACTTTTCATAATATTTTATCTTATTTCTACCATAATGGCTCAAAATAGGTTTGAAATAATCTAAAAAGTTTATAAGAAATTATCTTCAAATATGATATTGTTAGATATAAATACAAAAATAGTTGAATATTTGAGTAATCAATCATAGAATGTAGAAGACCACTAGATTAAAAAGGTGAAGGAGAAGAAGAATAATCTCTTAATTAAAATTACCCTAACCTCCAAAGTAAAATTATCATCAATTTGAGTCGGAGGTAGGATATGAGTCATAGGAATTAATTCGCTGTTAGAGCAAGTTTATGTTTGACTTTTGCTTAAATTTAATGTGATAGAGATGGAATTATAAACTCCTATCTAGCTTGAATAAACAATGAGTCAAGAATCTCTTAATCAAGGAGAATATTTAGATCATCTTGTTGGCCAGCAGAATAGCAATCAGAGGGAATGAATAGAAAATGAAGAAAAAGAGGGAACCAATGCTACGATTTATTTGAACCACTTGAGGGATGGGGTTAAAAATTATTAAAGATAAGAAGCCATGAATTGTAGTGATGTCATCAATCTAATTTTAAATTTACTTTAAATATGAAAGTCATTCTCAAAAATCTAGCAATATTGATAAAATCTACTAGTCCTTTTATGACAACTCTTTACCTATAACCATAACGAAGAAAACATATGGTTAAAAATTCTTGCACTTTTTATGTTCTCATTTTCTTGATATTATGTTTCCTTTTAAACTTTTTTGTTCATCTCAACTCACTTAATAGGATATCTACTCGAGTACACCCATCAAAAACATGGTGTCTTGCATAGCTGACTTCACCCCAATTATGTTCATATTAAGTTTCGCACATCAATATAAACAAAAATTTGGTTGTAATTATGTGTAATATAATAGAGATATTTTCTATTTTAGGTGCTTACTACATATGCCCTAAAAAGGACTAGTTGTACTTTTTTACTTAGCTTAGTATTATGATAGGTTTAATATAATTTTATAGAAATTTAAGTTTTGTGATTATATTATTTTACACTTATTTTTCCTGTAATTTTAATTTAGAAAAATTTATAGATGTGTGAGATGATCTAGATGATAAAGACCCAAATATGAAACATAAAGAGTTCATTAAATTATGCTTAAGATGTAGTATATAGAGCATAACTGTACTCTATTTTTTTTCGAGGTGTATTGCAAAACTCAAACTACAACTACATATTACACTTTCATATATATACAAACTAAATTGATTTATTTATATTTATCTTGGAATATTATATTTTTCTAGATTTTTTTATGTTAAAATATGATTTTTTTGGTCTAGCATTGCAAGACTCTTAGATTCAAATATTTTTATTTGTAATATGAAAGCAAACTAAAATACACTATAGTTTTTTATTTCTTAAAATTAATGCATTATTTCTCTTTAAGCCAAGTAATTCAAAATAATCAACTATAACCCCTAATACTCCATTGATATGGGGTTAATACTCCATTGATATGTAGTCATTATTTTGCTAGTAGAGATTTGCCAAAGTCTTCATCTAATATACATATATATTGATCTTGTGTGCCCGACAAATATAATTTTTTTTCCCACATTAAGAACTAAATAATTGAGTGAAATCTGCATAGTTTTGTTCATCTCATACCCTTCAAGATTCTTTTGTCTTTACTTTGATAACATGGCTATAAATTTCACTTATTGGTTTATAGCAATTAATTTGTTCTATTCTTACATTTGATTTAAGATCATGGCATAATGAATTTGATTTCTCTTAGGTAAGTCTAGGTGATTGTTTATTTCAAGCAAAATTATAGGAGCAATGTCAAGTTTTTATTAACCGTTTTAAGATTTTGAGTTATGTGTCTCATTATATCATTCATATTAGATATGAATAGAGAGTTATACTCTAATTGTATGTCAAGTTCATGCCATATTTTTAGAGGCTAACATTCTGTGTTGTGATATCATAAGTTCTCATCTTAAATGCTTTTTGAATAGTATAGTGTTTAAATAATCAATATCATTGTGAAATAGTATGCCTTATTTGTCAATAATAAGTTTAACATTAATATATGTTTAATCAAGTGATGATCTTAATATGTAAGTCAAACATAGTAATAGGCTTTGGGTCACCTTGACTATCTCAAGATCATACACCCCTGACATATTTCTCCATTGAATTTTGCTCAAATATTTTCTAATTTAATCAATTTTTTTATGTATTTTAAAATGTCTATATTTTTGCATATATATGTTCAAAACTTGTAACTTGGCAACAACTTTAATAAAAATGTTTTTCTAAATTTTAATCTCTAAGAGGCAAATGATTAGGAGTTTGCTCCAATATGAAATTTAACTAAAAATTTTAGAAAAAAAAATTGTTATAATTATAGATTGAAATTATATACACGCATGCATACATAATATTTTTTATCATGTTTGATAATTATCATTATTTTGTATTTTCAAATATTCTACATGATAAGTTATAAAAAATAAATATAACCATTAAATATCATCAAATATACCTCTAATGTGTATTAGTCTATCATATATTTGAAAAAGTTGTGCTCCATAAAGTATGATATTACGTGCGGAGTTTGGACGTAGCTTTACGTCCGGATGTCAATCGCTATGCAACACCTGTCCAATATAAAAATAAGGCATATTTTCACTTAACAACATCAGAATCTTGCTTTAACGACGCCGCTTACGTTACCGCCCTGCCGCTACCGTCCGCTTAACTGGGAGGAGAAAATATTACGTGCGTCATTTCACATTCTTCATCACAGAACAGTTTAGGGATTTCATTTTGCACAAAATGTCATCCTCGCTCTCTCTCTACGGCCCTTCTCTAGAGATTTGCTAAATCTTGGGCATTAAAATTGAGATTATAACCGACGCAGAGATATTCTTCAGATTCTTGAAATTTAATGAATTTAAGATTTTCTATTATTTTCACCGTCGAATAGGAGAACATTTGGAACATTTGAGTTCTAAAGGAAAGGAGAGCTTTTCTTGGTTTTGAGATATTTTATATGCATTCTCTCAGACTTCCGACAGACAGTTATTTTCAAATTTATCAACCATGTCATTATGTAAGATATCCCATCAGGATATTTGGCCTTTTTCATCAAGAATTTGATGAATTTTGGAGCCTGTTTGGATATAATATGTTCAGTCGATAGTATTATAATTTATTTGTAGGTTGCTTGATGGTTGTTTAATTCGCCAGATCAGATTTACTCGGAGAGTACAACCCATTTTGTAATTTTTTTTCAGATTTTTGACCCTGTTTGGATATAATATGTTCAGTACATGGCTTTATAAAGAGATTGAAGGTTGATTGGTTGGTTTTGGACTGCGATATATTCTCTCTCTCTCGAGAGTACTTATATTTTTCATATGAAATCTTATTTGCAGATAATATGTTTAATAGATTCCACTTGATGTAATTTGGAGGCTGGTCGGTTGGTTTTGGAGGCAGATTGGCATGTGTACTCTCTATACTTTCTTGAGAGTACAGCTTACTTTTTCAATTTTTTTCACATTTTTTGGCGTGTTTGGAGAAAATATGTTTATTATATAAAGCATTTGGCGATTGATTGGTTAGGGATTACATTACATGTATATATTCTTTTTTCTCTTGAAAGATAGATCATTTTCATTTTTTTCTAGATTTTGGCCCGTTGGAGAATTTGTTTATTAGATTCCATTGCAATTTAGAATTGACAGTTTTAAGCAGATTTTCATGTATACTCTCAGACTGCAACCATTTTCACTTTTTTTTTCCTCAAATTTTTTGGTATGTTTGGAGAGACTATGTTTATTATATTCCATTAAAAATAATTTGGAGGCTAATTGATTAGTTTTAGATGATTCAGATTGCATTCTCTATACTCTTTGAGAGTACAGCCTTATTTTTTCAGCTTTGTTTATATTTGGAGATAATATGTTTATTAGATTATTAGAAACAATTTGGAGGCGATTGGTTGGTTTGGAGGCGATTGACATGTGTATCTTTATACTCTCTTGAGTACGACTTATTTTATCATTTTTTTGATTTTTTGGCCTGTTTGGAGAGAATATGTTTAATAGATTCTATTAAAAGTAATTTTGAGACTGATTGGTTGGTTTTGGGGGCAGATTTGTATGTGTACTCTTTGTACTCTCTTGAGAGTACAACTTATTTTTTTTCATTTTTTTCACATTTTTGGTCTGTTTGGAGAGAATATGTTTATTAGATGGCATTACAAGAAATTTGGAGATTGATTGGTTGGTTTTGGAGGCAAATTTATGTGTACTCTCTATACTCTCACGAGAATACAGATCATTTTCTCATTTGTTTTCATATTTTTTGGCATGTTTGGAGAGAATATATTTATTAGATTTTATTAGAAGCAATTTGGAGGCTGATTAATTGGTTTTGGAGATAGATTTGTATATGTATTCTTTGTACTCTCATGAGAGTGTAGATTATTTTCTTTTTTTTGATTTTTAGCCTGTTTGGAGAAAATATGTTTAATAGATTTCATTAGAAGCAATTTGGAGACTGATTGGTTAGTTTTTGGGGGTAGATTTGCATATGTACTCTCTGTACTCTTAAATCTGTCTCTAAAATTAATCAATCAGCCTCCAAATTGTTTTCATATTTTTTGACTTGTTTGGAGATAATATATTTATTAGATGGCATTACAAGCAATTTGAAGGCTGATTGGTTAGTTTTGGAGACAGATTTGCATGTGTACTCTCATGAGAGGATACCCCATTTTCTCATATTTTTTTAATTTTTTTTGCATGTTTGGAGAGAATATGTTTATTAAATTACATTAGAAATAATTTGGAGGAAATTTTGGTTGGTTTGGAGCAGTTGCATGTGTACTATGTAATCTCATGAGTACAAATCATTTTCTTCATTTTTTTATAGATTTTTTGGCCTCTTTGAAGAGAATATGTTTAATAGATTTCATTAGAAGTAATTTGGAGGTTGATTGGTTGATTTTGTGGGCAGATTTGCATGTGTACTCTTTGTAGTCTCTTAAGAGTATAGCTTATTTTTTTTATTTTTTTTCATATTTTTTGGTGGACAAAATATGTTTAATAGATTCCATTAAAAGCAATTTGGAGACTGATTGATTAGTTTTGGGGCAGATTTATATGTGTACTCTCTTGAGAGTACAGCTTAATTTTTCAAATTTTTTTAGATTTTTTGGCATATTTGGAGAGAATATATTTAATAGATTTCATTATAAGTAATTTGAAAACTGATTGTTTAGTTTTGGGGGCAGATTTGTATATGTACTCTCTATACTCTCGTGATAATATAACTTATTTTTTTTTATTTTTTTCACATTTTGTGGCCTGTTTGGAGAGAATATATTTATTAGATGGCATAACAAGCAATTTGGAGGGTAATTGGTTGATTTTTGAGATAGATTTGTATGTGTACTCTCATCTCTTGAGAGTATTTTCTCATTTTATTCCGATTTTTTTGGTTTGTTTGGAGAATATGTTTATTAGATTTCATTATAAATTTGGAGTAATTGATTAATTTTTTATGGGTGTTTTTTGTATACTCTCTTCTCTGAGACATCTTTTTAAATTTTTTCAGATTTTTTGGCCTGTTTGAAGAGAATATATTTAATAGATTCTATTAGAAGTAATTTGGAGGCTGATTGGTTAGTTTTTAGGGTTGTTTTATATTTGTTCTCTCTATACTCTAATGAGAGTACACCTCCATTTTCTTATTTTTTTCAGCTTTTTTGGCCTGTTTGGAGAGAATATGTTTAATAGATTCCATTGGATATAATTTGGAGGCTGATTGGTTAATTTTAAAAATAGATTTGCATATGTACTCTCTATACTCTCATGGGAGTACAGACCATTTTCACATTTGTTTTCAAATTTTTTGGTCTGTTTGGAGATAATATGTTTATTAAATTTCATTAGAGGCAATTTGGAGGCTGATTGGTTAGTTTTAGTGGTAGATTTGTATGTGTACTCTCTGTACTCTCATGAGAGTATAAATCATTTTCACATTTGTTTCCAGATTTTTTTGACCTGTTTGGAGAGAATATATTTATTAGATTTCATTAGAAGCAATTTGGAGGCTGATTGGTTAGTTTGGACGATTGCTGTGTATTTTTACTATTTCTCGTGAGGTAGACCATTTTCTCATTTATTTTCGAATTTTATGGCCTGTTTGGAGAGTATATGTTTATTAGATTTCATTAGAAGCAACTTATAGGCTAATTGGTTAGTTTTGGAGGCAGATTTCTATGTGTATTCTTTGTACTCTCATGATAGTATAGACCATTGTCTCTTTCTTTTTTTTCAGTTATTACTCTGTGTTTGGATAAAATATATTTTATGTATATTTTTCGTGAGAGTACACCATATTTTTTCAGTGTAAAATTATGAGTCTTATCATATATTTATTATATCTCATTGGAAGATGTTTGGAGATATTCCATGAAGAATTTGCTAGTTTTAGTGGTTATTTTGTTTGTGTACTCTCTATGCCTCTATTATGCTGATAATGTTCTCATTAATTGAATTTTTATTTTGAAGTTTAACATATCTGGGAAAATGATAACTTCTAGATGCAGGCCTATCAACATTAGAGCGGTGTTAGATATATCGGTTTTTCTTAATTAAGTTATTAACATTTTAAGGAGGCTTCATTTACATCACTTATTAGACGCATGGAATTGATAGACTTCGCCATCACTTCAATCATGTCTTGCTAGGATATAGAAACAAGCATTCTTTTTTTTGCATTTCTTTCATGCCCAATGAAGTTGCATTAATTATAGGGATGCTAAACATAGGGGAGAAGATTATATGGCAAAAATCCTCACTGTCGAAGTTCAACTCAGTAGATTTTAAGAATAAACTTAAGAATTTGGATCATTATTCGTGGCACAATTTGCTTAGTACATCATTGTTAGCTTTCAAATCTTTTTTATATATCCACTATAGAGTGGCGTCGAAATTGATTCTATCTTACATAAACAAATTTGTTGCGTACAATTGGGCGAGGCCATTTGGGCTTTCACGGTTTCCTGATTTGATGGTATCATCAAAGATTCCGAAGGCCCAGTATATAAGTGGTTTTATCACTCTTCTAATGGTATGTTCTACTTCTTCAGATTTATATTATTTGATGCATTAAATTTAACTTATATAAATATTCTTTGCAGATCTGGGCGACAAAGCACATAGGCATCATAAGGCTCTTTCATGCAAAGCCATTATGTTACGATGGCCAAAAATAAAGTTTGCAGATGACTCCACTAGTTTGCGAGGACACGAGGTGACACAAAATAATTTCACTTTATTTATATTAGAATATATTTATTCATATTGTAAATTATCATATTTTCTTATTAGTGTAACACAGGTCTGCCTTTTATTTGAGGACATATCAAAAGTGGAGACCTGACTCCTTAAAACATTGCCCCCTAATAGTAGCTGATTTCACTAAATTTTTATGTGGGTTAGCAAAGATGCTCCAATATTAGTGGATGAATCACCGACTGATGTCGTGGTAGTTGAGGAGCATCAGGCGGAGGTATGCATCATCTTAATAGATTATGCCTTAATTCACAGTGAATCTAGCTCTTCATCACTAATTTCCTTGTATCTAGCTAAGACACGTCATATTGTTTACTACTCATCAAGAGATGTCCTGCCCAAGCCAATGCTGCAGCTCATTGACACCTCGTGCTCCCGATTTAAGGAGAAGTCATTTTTCATTCAACTCTTTCTGTATACATAAAATCACATATTCATTTAATTAAGCTCTCATTCTCATATTTCTCAGATGCAGGGGTGATAGCGTATTCGCGGTTGGGAATATCATCATTACGCAAGGCCAGATTGATGAGTTGCTGACATATTAGTATATGCCAGATGCACACACCGATGCCTTCGCCTTTTTACTGGCCGAGAAGTACTCGCTATATCCCTACCCCTATTTGTATGTTTCATGCATAAGTAAGTTACTCCACAGAACTTTGGGTAATACGATCAATTCCTAGTTTAGATAGTTAGAAGCCATTAATTATAAACTTTCTCTTCGCTTCCTACAAAGTTATGCTAAATATGGCCTACAAAAGGAAAGCAAAATGAGAGTACAGACTATTTTCTCAATTTTTTCACTTTTTTTGACTTGTTTGGAGAGAATATGTTTATTACATACTATTTGAAGTAATTTGGAGGCTGATGGATAGCTTTTTTTAGTATATTGCATTCTCAGACTCTCACGATAAGACAAACTATTTTTTTTTTCCAGATTTTTTTGCATATTTATAGAGAATATGTTTAGTAGATTTCATCACAGATTGTTTGGAGCATGAATATTAGCTTTTTTTGAGCTGTGCTTAAGGGGCGCTATAATAAATAAAAATATGAATGTTTTTTGCTGTGCAGGTGCTTATACCTTTAAGCATAATCCAATAGGTCAAGTGGATTTAGTCACCCATGTGTGTGGTGTTAAAATTCAATATACATGCTTGGGATTTATATGATTTGTTTTAGTTAATCTTTGTTTTGTAAGTGTTAATTAGATTTTTATTTTTCCCTTTTCATATAATTTTTGTAATTAGGATTTTGGAATGATTATTATGGAGATCAGGGTGAGCATTGGTCATAAGATTATATCTTAAGTATCATGTGAAGCCTTTGGATCATCCACCTTCTAACCATCCAAAAGAAGGAAATAAATAAGAAAGAAAAAAAGAAGAAGAAAGAAGAAAAAGAAGAAAAAGTTCACCCCATAACAACGAATTTCTTTACTTAATCAGACTTAATTCATTTGTAATCTGTGTATATTAGTAGGTTCTACTATCCAATTTATTTTTTATCCAATTTATTTTCAGTTCGGTATGCCACCACAAACTCTTATTATTTTATGATTAGCTTTATAAATTAATTGATGATTTGTTTATCTCGATTAAGTGTTATCATTTTCTTTTTCGCTTTATATATACTTAATGATTATGCTCTTAGTAAAATAAATCTTCTACCAAATTTAATAATTCAAAATTAAAATAAAAAACTCATTACCTCACTTAAAGTTTTGGCTAAAATCAAGATAAAAAGAACCCATTTGGATGATTTTTTTTTTAACATCATCCATAAAGCATCTTGTTTCACTCTGAGGTTTTCACCTTTGTTCAAACTGACTTTCGAGAGTTTAAACACACCTCCTCCTTCTTGATTGGCTAATAATCTTACTTCTCACGACAGATATGAATCCTATTAGCCTGACTCAAAATGATTATAAAAAAAATGAGAATAAAATGTAATATGAATTGCATTAGATTTAGGTTATTACTCATGCCCGTATATGATCTAGTCTTTTCAGGAGTGAGTTTTAAGACTCTCTTTTCTAAATAAATAACAATAAGTTTATCTTAAAGATATGATTTGCTACTGAATTTAAAATTGTAGGAGGAGTTTGTGGCCATCCTAAGCTTGTTGTAAGGTTTGTCTCTCTTGTGGCAAACCAAATACTCATTTTTTTGTCTTTTGGGTGGCTGGCTTAAAAGCTCCTTTATATTTGTGCTATAGTCGCTTTCCCTGGCCATAAGTATAAATCCCCATCTCCTAAGCATTTCTATAATATGTATTGTAATCATGATAAATTTAATGAAAAATTCAACTTAAACAAATTAAATCATTTTCAAAATATAAAGCAATCATGTGATAGTTGAGATGATCATTAGATTTTCTAAAGATCACGAGCATCTCCTATTTATCTTCATTTGGCTTTGATAATAATTCTCAATAATCACATTTGATCTTCAAAAATAAGCTAATCGATTGATAGTCCTATCCTATTGAAATCTTTAGAGACAACGATTATTTATTTACCTTAATCGAGAGTTTTCCTGAGGAATCAAAAATGCCACATTCATTCTTTGATAGGAAAAAATATAAAGCACCTCACCTTGATATCCAAATGTAAGAGATGTGGTTGCATGACATTATTCTTTTTGAAAAATGTCACTTCCCACCCTAATACATAACATAGTAGGACGCGGAGTAATAAAAAGCTTCCAATATGACATAACCAATGATATTATCTAACACACATACAAATATACACACATACACACACATATGCACATACACATCAAACTTCTATAACAATTTATAATCAACAAATCTAGAAGAATAAACCTAAATAATACACATTAACTATGCATTACTAATAATGAGAAGGGAACGATTTAAAATATAATTTTAGTGTAATGAATATCATCATATCGTCAGGTTAAATTAATATTATTTGACATAAAAGTCATAAATTGATTTAAAAGAAGAAATAAATTTTAATAAAATTTGAATATAATAAAATAACATTATTATTTATTATTTTTTATAAAATTGAAATAATTATAAAGATAAAACCATTATTTTTTATTCAAAAAGAATAATTTTACATAAATGATTAAAAATGTCTAATATTAATGTAGACAAGCTTATTCAAATTATGTTAATAATTTAGATGTTATAGTGTCATTCACTTCATTAAATAATATCTCAATTAAATATTTTATTTAATTGAAATTTGCTTAAATGAAAGAATTTTGCATACGTATTCATGCTAAACTCTTATCGATTTGACATCTTATTTGTTACATATGTCATCATATATGATAGCAAGTGATATGACACTTAAAATACTACTAGTCGAAGCACGAATCTTGATGCTAAAAACAAGTTGATCCGAAGTTGAAACTGGTCGAGATCAAGTACTTATAAGGTATCTATTTGTACCTTATTTTATTCTATTTTGTTTTCTTTTTTTTTTTTTAAAAAAAAAAACTTTTTTGATGCTAAGATTTCCCTTTTCCTGAACTATGCTTTATTTGATCTTCCTCTAGGAGGGTGCTTAGACAGCTTCCTCACTAACATTAAAAAGTTTAAAATTTTAAATTATTTTCATTTTTATTGATGGAAATTATTTTTGAATTAAAAAAGCTTAAAATATAATAAAATTTAATTTTAAAAAACACAATTGAAGAGTAGGTATAGTGGAATTCTAAGTGAGGAGTTCATCATATCACCATCATTCAATAAATCATAAAAAATTTTAAATAAATCATGGGGGTTGCCGGCAAGGACTCATGCTCTGGGGAATTCATGTACAAAATAATCATCATCCTCCTCAAAACTAATTTATCTCAACTTAGCTAACAAATTCTTTTATCTTTTATACATATATATATATATATATATATATATATATATATATATATATATATATATATATCCATTTCTTCCTTTTATTTTTATTATCTAATATGTCTTTTGGTCAATCGATAATGATAATATTCAGAACTGTTTGATTATAAGTGAAATAATGCTTCCAATTTAAAAATATATATAGAGGACATCTGACCATTTAAGCAATCTTCAAATAGAAGCAATTCAATTTTAAAATTTCAAATATTGTACTAAATTATTTTCATTATACATATAACATAATATTTATTTACACAATAAAAAGTAAAAGAAACATAGGAAAGAAAAAGTAAAAAATTTAACTTCATATTTACCTTTCATTATTGCCTTGTCCATTTTCATCATAATTTCACAATGAATGAATTATTCATTCTAAATCAAAATAGTATATAAGTAATGGCCATCACTTCAACCATATGATGCCGATCTTTATCAATAATCATATACAAAATCTAATGCATTCAACATATTTATATACAATTCTATAAATAAAAAAATTTGATGTGTACATTCATAAACATAAAACATTAACATATCTTCTCTCATAGAAAAAAAAATGAGAACACATGATTTTTATCTTTAGTATTGTATATTTACATTTGAAGAAATATGTTCTTTAATTAATTTTGTGATTTGATATATATGAATACTCAATTTTCTTTATATAAAGTCATATTAGGGATAACTTGAGTTGCATTAGAAAGGTCTTACCCTGAATCTTCCTCTATACATTAGACAGTCTTATGCTTGTTAGACAACTTATTGAGCTTCCTATATATATAACAAAATAAAAATATAATATAATATTTAATTTATATTTTATCATCGTATTTATATGTGATTAAATGTTTGAATACAAAATTGTATTCGGATACTGCGCATAATATTCTCTCTATAGGGACAAAGAGAAAGATATTAATGACCCACCAGGACTGGTGGCTCCTGTGTAAGTAAAGAGGGACACGAGAAGGAGTTCGTCCCTAGGGCCCGTTGAATGTAATGTTGAATATGCAAATTTAGAATTATTCAAATCACATATGATATCATACAAAAATTATAACCTCAAAGTATAAATATATGGCATGACCTTAATAAACAACTAGGTATATAAAAAATCTAATATGAACAAATATGATGAGACATATAACATGAAATCCGAAAAAAAAATTATAAAAAGATTATATATATATATACTCACGAGACTTTTATATACGTATATTTGTTGATCATTAATATTATTTTATTTATTCATATATATATATATACTCACGAGATTTTTATATACGTATATTTGTTGATCCTTAATATTATTTTATTTATTGGAATAAATAAATAAATAATGAAAAATTGAAGAAAAAAAAACAGCTGCTCACACACACGATCATTGATTCCATCCCTCTCGGTTCGTCCTCCTAAAACCAAGCTCTCGCATTCACCCCGTCTCCGATCGAACCGCAAAGAGGCATCCTCATTTCTCCTCTCGGCCCGTCTCCCTCAACCGCAAAACGAAAACCGCGCAAGTTTCCCCCCTCTTCTGTTGTTCTCCCCGCCTCCTCAAGCCGCAGATCACCATCTTTCGTCCTCCTCGAGCTGCACAGCCCTCGACTATTTCCTCTCGTTCGTTTGTCCACGACAGCCAAACGAACACCTTGTCCATCCTCTTGGTCGAAGGAGCAGCCGCTCGATTTCTTTGCTCGGTTCGAAGCATCGAACCGTAGTCGAGCAGTTAAAGGGCTCAATTCCTGCTGTACCTGTGAGCAGCAACCAGCTAGCTTATCTTCCTCCTCCTCGTTCTCCTTCCCGACAGCCCAACCGCAGGTACTGCTCCTCTACCAAAACTCCAAGCCGCAGCCCCCTTTTCCCCTGCTTATCTCCAGCCCAATCACAAGCTTCCCTCTCAGCCGAAATCCACTACAGTATCCGTTGAAGGCTGAATCCATCCTCTCCCCTCATCTCTCGTTTACAGAACTCCTAATGATTTAGCTTTGTCTGAATCCCGTGAATGCATATGCCAACTGGGCTTTGTGAATCGGCTTTAACAATGCAAACTTGCTTTATGGATGCCATTTTGCTGGATTTCAGTAAAAGGCTTGAATTTATTACTAAACAATCTTATAATCCTTCTTAACAGCCTCATTTCTCCTCATAGCGCACACTGCCTTCCCTTTCTGCGACCTAGAGTAAAGCCGAGACAATAGAATCAGCATTCCTCTCGACAAGTATTCTTTTCCCGGTCAGAATTTCATATAAGGCGGGTTCCCTGACTATCTCCCACATTTATTTATCATTTTTGATTGGAGTCAATTTCCTTTGATCCAGAACTCGCATCAAGCGTTCTCTCGGTTTTTTACTTTCAACTCAAATAATCAATCCTATAATCTCTCACAATTCTTTCTTAAACTCATGCTATTGTTCTTTGTTGGTGGATGTGTAGAAATCGTTGAATGTATATATATTACATTATTGATTTTTTTTTTTTGCTTGAAAGTATTCACGTGACGAAATAAAATATAAGGTATTTAAAACCAATCATCGTTAAAGGGTGATTAGGCAAAAAAATTATTAGATCTCTCTTCAATTCTTTCAGAAATTTTGACTAAATTTTAGACTTAAAAAAAAAAGGAAGAATCAAGATTATCTAAAGAAATCAATCACATCAAAAATAAATAATATAAAATGAAATTTAAATGTGTAGAAATTGCATATATATTTACTTTTATGTAGGTGATTGAAGAACTCATTATCTATTATACAGATTGAATTTAGTAAAACAAACCGTGCTATTCATTCTAAAAAATTATTCCATAGCATTTTCTTCTATACGGCAGGAATATTATCAATCTTAAATTTTTTACTAAATTTTGGACTTAAAAAGAAAATAATAAAATCAATTATCATTTATGATTATGCAATAAAGAATGTCATCAATGTTAATTAAAGTTAATAAGATATATTATTTCATATGTGATTACATACATCTTATGCTTGAAATAGAGTTGATAAAGGTCTACTAAATGATCAACTTTTAAATGACCAAATTACATTAGATTATAAGACTCAATCTTATATTTGTAATATTCATATTATTATAATATCAATTTTGTAAAAATTTAAATTACACATAAGTCATAGATCCTCTAGTAAAGAAATAGAAATATTGATGAAGTGAAAAATATCACAAAATATTATTAAAATATTTATGATAATATTCAATAATTTAAAATACTGAAATATAAATCTAAAATGATCACATTAATGAGAAAGAGAAAAATATGAAATTTAAATATTATGCTTCATTTTATCTCATAAAATATCATCAAAATTGAAAAAACTAATTCATCATAAAACTAAATTTTCTAAGTAAACAGACTAAATAAAATATTATCATTTTCATCAATTCATCCACATTAATTTGAATTAAGAAAATATGAAATTTCATACAAAATGTTCCTTAAAATATGCGTGATTTGGCCAATAGGTTTCACATATGATGCTTACGAAAAATACACTGATTTAATACGACATTGCTCTTATTTCGTATTTTATAAAGCCCAAAAAAAATTATCCACAATTGTTTACATATTTTCATCTTAAAATTGATATTTTATATTTAAAAATTCAATTGATTAATTTATATGTACTATATCATTTATTGCTATTTTTACAAACAAAGTATAATTTTCGAAATATTTAAAATATTTTTAATATAGTTTTTTTTAAAAATAACTATTTTACTCGATTGTATATATCATTATTTTTTATCTGAGATAATTTATGTATTATTTATTGATCCTTCAAATACATTTCTAGTATCTCAAATTTATTTTATTTTAAGTTACAATCAATGTCAAATAAAATAGAAAATGAGAAAATCTAGGAAAAAATGAGAAAATAATCTGCACTCTTAGAGATGAGAAAGATGCAAACATCAAAAAAATAACAATCGCTCAAATAACTAATGGAATATATTAAACATATTCTTTCTAAACATACTAAAAATTCTGAAAGAAAATGAGAAAATGATTTATACTCTCATAAAAAAGTCAGAGTACACATCTTAAACGAGAAAACTACCCATCGGTCTCAATTGCTTATGGTATGTAAAAAATCTATTTTCTCCAAACAGACCAAAGAAATTAGAAAAAAAATATAAAATAGTCTGCACTCTCTTAAGAGTACAAAGAGTATACATGTCAAACTGCTCAAAAAAGCTACCCATTAACCTCCAAATTGTAATGATTTGTAAAACATATTCTCCAAAAAAAAAAAATGAAAAAAAAAAAAAAAGAAAATAATTGTAGTCTCAGTCTGAGAGAAATTATCTAACATAAAAGCTACCCATCACCTCCAAATTACTTTGATATGTAATAAATATATTTTTTTCAAACGCTAAAATTGAAAAAAAAAAAAGATAAAAAATGTAACTCTCTTAAAGTAGAGAGTACACATATAAATACTCAAAAGACTACCCATCAACCTCCAAATTACTTCAAATAGTTTGTAATAAATATACTTTCTCCAAATAAGTCAAAAAAGGTATAAAAAAAAAGGAGAAAATGTCAGACTCTTGAGATTACAAAAACCAAAATTACTTTCAGAAAATTTTATCGACCTCCAAATTACTTGAATAATTATGTAATAAATATATTTCTCCAAATAGGAAAGTTAAAAAAAAGAAAATAGTGTACTCTGATGAATATGAGAAAGTACTACAACAACTCAAAAAACTACATATCACCCTCCAAATTGCTTAAAATGGTATCTAATAAACATATTTTCTCAAACAGAAAGAATTAGAAAAAAGATAAAATAATATACTCTCCAGAGTCTGAGAGTACAATAATCAATTTCTAAAGTTACCCATTCTCAAATTACTTGAAATTTGTAACATATTTAAGCCAAAAAAAATTAAAAAAAAAAGAGAAAATAGTCTTTACTCTCATGAGAGTATAGAGATACAAAACAGCTCAAAAAAGTTACCTATCAGCCTCCAAATTGCTTTAAATGATATGTAATAAACATATTTTCTCCAAACAGGCCAAAAGAAGTGATAAAAAAATTAGAAAATAGTTTGTACTCTCAAGAGAGTACAGAGAGTACATATGCAAAATTACTCAAAAAGCTAACAATCAGATTCCAAACAGCTTGTAATGGAATATATTAAACATATTCTCTCCAAATACACCAAAAAAGCTAGGAAAAAAAAATGTGAAAATGATCAGATTCAGAGTATAGAGTCTGGAAGAAACAATCAAAGCTAATATTCAAACTTCAAATAACTTGTAATGGAATCTATTAAACATATTCTATCTAAACAGGCAAAAAATCTAAAAAAAAGAGAAAATGATCTGTACTCTTATGAAAGTACAAAAAGTATACATGCCAAACTGCTGAAAAAAGCTATCCATCAATCTCTAAATTGCTTCAAATTATATGTAATAAATAGATTCTCTTCAAACAGGCCAGAAAAAGTGAAATAAATTGAGGAAATAGTCTGTACTGTCAGGAGAGTAGAGATAGTAAAACTATAAAACAGCTCAAAAAAGCTAATATTCATGCTCCAAATAATCTGTGATGGAATCTATTAAACATATTCTCTATAAATATGCAAATGAAAAAGAAAAAAATATCAATACTGTGAGAAAGAGAGTACAATGACAAACTACTAAAAAAAGCTATCC
The DNA here is from genome assembly GCA_021442155.1 of Cymbidium sinense. Taxonomy (NCBI): domain Eukaryota; kingdom Viridiplantae; phylum Streptophyta; class Magnoliopsida; order Asparagales; family Orchidaceae; genus Cymbidium; species Cymbidium sinense. The sequence continues at coordinate 3,573,623 of CM038232.1, forward strand.
ATCGCCAAATTCTTGAATTATGTAATAACATATTAAAACAATTGAAAAAAAGTGAAAAATTGAGAAAATAGTGACTCACGAGGAACAGAGAATGCAATTTAAAAAATAAACTTAAAAAAAAGCTAATATTCAGGCTCCAAACAATTTATAATGGACATCATAACTCACTAAATTATTATTATGATTTTATGAAAATAAGTAAAAGATAAGATTGAGGTTGAGCAAAACTAAGTTAAATTTTATTATCAGATTAGATGAGTAATTAATGAAAGATATGAATAGTGTTGATATATGTATTAAATAAAATTTAATGATTTGGATGTGAATCTTGAGGTATGGGATTCTCTTTAAATGTACAAATAAAATGGATGGATTGCCTTGACTTGCTTCAGTTTATTGAATTTGTGTAGATGATAATAAATTTTCTAAATAACTTTGGGTGCATTCGACCGATTGAGCCTATCATCTAATCTATTTTGGTGAATAAAATGCTAGAATGTGTGTTAGAGTTGGATTCAATCAACTAAATTTTACTCGGCCTCTGTTACTTCCGGATCAATTTTAAGAAAAGGGTTATTGTGGGACATCCATATACCAAGATCGCAAAGTGTGGCATTGAAATTAGCAGAGTCCAAGAGAATGCCTTGCATGGTACAACTTGTGCATATTCTCTTCAATACGACTTTAAGTTTATTTTTTTGAGAACTTGAAAGGAAATTTAGTATATGGACCTGCTTCCATGCTTTGTCCTCCAAAGGCGCTAAAAGGGCATGGCACATAAAGATCAGCCTTAAATATGTCAGCATGTAGTTCTCTAGTAGTTTTCTCATACAAAAATGTTTGATCAATCCAAGATGACAATAAGACTTGATTCTACACGAATCAAACCATTCTCAGAAAGATAAAAAACTAGACCAGAGGGCACTAACTAAAATTCCAGGAAAAGTACAGTTATCATATGAATACAGTGGTAGAACATAGTTTAACTGCATATATTCTCTTTCAGCTCAGTAAGCTACATACTGATAAAAATTCGATTTAAACCTAATAAATCAAATAAACTTAGTAAAGAACTAAAAAAAAAGCACTCAACCGAACTTATCCAGAAAGACTCTGAAGTCTCAAAATTCAATCCAGTAATTTGCAAAATCCTAAATCTGAACATAACAAACAAGTAGAAGAGTAAGAGAAAAAATGACTCACATCTTGCCCCAAGTGAGCAATGATATCGACCAGCATGGAACCTATCTCTTCCTTCTTTCCATCTAAGAACGTAGCACAGTCCAGGGCCAATTTACACTTTTGAAACGGTAACTCTCCACGAATCTTCACTCCAGTCCCAACAGAGGCAGCCGTCAATACAGAGCTTATATTGCATGATGAAAAATCTTACGACGGCATGGCAAAACCCTAAAAGGCAGGAGCACGCACCATAGCCCAGAGCTCGTAGAGGAACCTGATCATAGAAACTGGCTCCGGAAGCTTGAAATTGCTGTTCGAAGCCTTCCATTCCTGGAGGCATCCGTCTGTGACGAATTTGAATTCGGGGCACTTGAAAGACATGTCAGATGGCACGAGGAGGAGAGGAGAACGACAAAGTGCAGGAATGCAAAGAGGAAAAAATACAACCCTTAGGGTTCAGAGTGGAGCGGCTACAGCTACGACAAGGTGTGTGGAGATCCTTGTAAGGTTTCGTGCATTCAGAGCTCCGGTCCCTGGAAAATTGAACAAGAGAAATAATATGATATTAGAATCTGATTAGAAAATTGGCTAAATAATTTTTTTCTATATTTTATATTTAAAATTATATATATATATATATATATTAGAATATGATTATTTATAAAATTAATATTCTATTAAATAAAATAAATGATAATTCTATAAATACATAAATTTTAAGTGCTATGTATATAATTATCTCTTATATAAGCACTTTCCTAAAAAGTGTATTGAAAATAGTATTTTTTTTAAATGATATTAAAATTTTTGGTATTATTTATTTAAATATTAAATTTTTAATGTTAGATATATAAATACATGAGTATCAGATGGTATGTAAATAAATACTATATTTTTTAACTTAAGTTTAACTCAATTTCTAAAAAAAAAAAATTTAATGTTATGATTAGGCCAATGTGACATGAGTAAAGCTAGATTGGGTTGATTTTAACTGATTTAATAAGGTTATTCGAGATTAAATACTACTAGATTATTTGATTCGAAGTAAAATTGTGTATTGTATTCCACTTAATTGTATTATAATAAATATTAAAATTTTAAATATAATTTAAATGATATAAGGATAATATAATAATGATAAATTTTTAATTTAATATACGTTTTCCTAATTCAAGACAATTCATAATTAAATATTTTTTAATATATTCTTAAATCAAAATTATAAGATATGATATTTTAATTAATTTTTTTACTTTTAATTAAAAGATTTTATTTTTTAGAAATCAAAATTATAAAGATAAATTTTTTTATTAATACTAGAACTAGCTAGTTCTTCAAAAATTATATTGATTCATCAATTAACTAGTTCAACTATCAAAGTTAATAATATACTTTTAATACAAAATAGAAAAGATTGAATTGATAAATTTAATCAAAGAAAATATTAATTAAAATTGCAAAAATTATATTTAGTTCAAACAAAGATTGCTTCAAGGTCTTTAATAGATTAAAATCTATTAAACCACATTGATTGAATCCAATGATTGAAAGCAATGTAGTTTTAGGCTATTCAACCATTGTGTTCAATTTGAATAATAGTAATTATATTGACTAATGTGATCTATTTTAAGTCATATTAATTTTAATGTATTCATAATCACATGTAAAATCTTTTACTACATTTAAATACACTAAGTACTAAAAAAAAAAAAACTTCATATATATAATCAAACTTAATTCCCATCAAAACACATCTCATTGGCCCATCCCTAACAATTGTTGACTGAAAATTCCAATCAAAGCCATGGAGAATGGCAGGAGAAGCCTTCCTCCTGCCATTGGTTCGATTTCTTATTTTTTTGAGATATTTGAATAAATTTAAAAATAAATTCATACACATAATATATATATAAGTTTTTGAATCTAAGGTCTATTTGAGGTAATAGTAATGGTATGAAAATCATAGTGGAGTGCTAGAAAATACTCTTTAAAAACTATATATTATAATTGATACATCGCCGAGAAAATTAATCGATCAACCGAATCTCAAGGCATTTTGAAATGCTTGATCTAATCGATTTACAAACTTCTGATCAAGTGCCGTCTCGATGAGACGAACATAGCAACATCAAGCATAGTCGATCCAGAGCTTCGGCGGATCAGTATCGGGCATGAAAATGGATCTGATCCGCCAAATGGTCACCAAAGCGACATATTTATAGTCGGTCGGCTCGTCAAAGGCGAATCCAACGAATCCAAGATCACCCAATTCGACATCATTAAGGCACGGATCATCAAAATACACCGTCGATCGAGGGGATCGCCTTGGGCGTCCGATGGAGTGGTTGAGTTTTCCACGCAATTTACAAGGCACGCCACTCCCAAAATCTATAAATAGAGCCTCATTCTCACCTTAGGGGGGATCGGATTTGAAGACCAGAGAGCTCTGAGAACCACCGGTCGACCTTGGCCGACGATCTATCTCCACCCCACCATTGGTGCGAAGATCGGAGCTTCGCCTTAGGAGATCGCCCCCAGAGGACTAGAAAAGACCAGTTGCGCTCCTTTCTCCTGAAGATCAAGAGGTTGCTCCCAGAAGATCAGTTCCTGCCGCTTTTTGGGAAACTTCTCCCTTGGGTTGGAGTTGACCGATATTGTATTTTCTACACTCGGAATATTGTTTCCGCCCACACCTTCTTCTCACTAACGAGAAGCGAGGACGTATCTTTTGAACACATAGTGAAAGTTCTCTGAGGGCAAGGCCCGTGGTTTTCCATACGGGTTTTCCATTATAACCCTTGTGTTCATATCCCTGCTTGTGTGTTGGATAATTTTGGGCTCACGAAGATCTCTCTAAGAATAAAATTCTCTACGCATTGATTTGGCACCGTCTGTGGGAACAGTTCCCCATTGCTATATCTCCAATATGGTTGGTAAGCGGGGTTTCTCCAGCGCTCCTCATTCTCGGGATCAGGGCAAGTCTCCAACACTTCTCTACATAGCAGACTTACGTCCCCGGTGAGGGTCAGTGGGGCCCCTCTTTGGAAGGCGCGTTCAAGGATGGAGGATTCCCGAGCGAAATTCTTGACTCTGCGAGAGGGCCGCAAAAGCGTTCCAACCGCTGGAAGAGCCCACGAGGTTCCCGCGACCCTCGGCATAATCCATATTTTCTTCACGAGAATGATTGCAGGAATCGGATCAACAAGTAGAGAACCCCTTGGCACCACATCCGGATCTTTGAACTTACGGATACCGCCGGTTCTACTCACCACACGAATGGCTGCGTATCGGTGAAACTCACGTCACCTTATCTGCGATGAACTCGACGGAGTGCGGGGAAGAGTTCCGACAATCGAATGATCCATTCTCCGCGCCTCTTCCAAAACTTCGTCCCTTCGGAGATCATCTACCGATTAGGCGAGATTCAAGCTTCCGGCATGGACCCTTACGATGGCGATCCGTGCGAGCATATCGATCACTTTGAGCGATCATGCACATTTCAAATGACTCGTCTTGTGTCGGTATTCCGGCGACTCTCAAAGGACGGGCTCGTACTTGGTTCTATTCTGGGTCCGTCAGATCATTTGGAGAGCTTCTTGATTTTTTGTAGAGCAGTTCTGGCGAACAAGAGAATCATCGAGGATTCATCACATCTCTCAGAATCAGAGCGATGGAGAGTCCCTCAAAGAATACTTCAGAGGTTCTCCTCACGGCAAACCAGTCTGAGTAGATCGGAACTTTTGAGGCGTGCTTCTGGAGGACTCGCGGGATACTTATTCATCATTAATGCGGAGCAGTCCATTCTATCTGACACGGTCCACGAATAGAGGCACAAATCTCCGTGTGAAGCTATCGGTGCTCATCGTGGTTTGAACCACCAAGCGACAAGCGGAAGAAGGTTCCCAAAGGTGATGTTCAAACATCTCGAGAAAAGAAGAGGCGACAACCTCCCCAAAACCTCCTCGGCGACCTCGGATGACTCAATCAGGAGAAATATCTGACTCTCAACCGTCATGCGAACATCCTGCTATTCGGAAGAGGATAGCGTCAGTGGGCGACCTTTAAACAGGAATTGGAAATCAGAGAATTACGCCACTTTCACCTTGAGGGCACACCGAAGAGTGCCACCAAGCTGAAGGAGGTGAAAGACTAATCGATTCGAGTATCTAGGCCATTTTGCCACAAAACTCCACAAATGTTGGGGCAACCACTGAGGAACATGGCGGTGAGAGATAGAAATAATTGTAGGAGGGCGGTGCTAATCAAATATTCATTGCCGCCCCAAGCGAGCCGAGAAGTCTCGGGTTGACCATTCTATCACCTTTGATGATTTAGATCTGAGGGCTTAGCATCCACATCAAGATCCCCATCGGTCAGTGTGATCCATGCTTCAATATTAAAGGATATTGATCGACAATGGGAGTTCGATTGATGTTCTTTTACTCCACTTTCAAGCATGGGTATAGAAGAGAAGCTTCAACCCGGTAGGTGTATGGATTTGATAATCGGCCTATTAGTGGAAGGGACAATTAGTCTTCCGTAACTCTTGGAGAATTTCCACCATGCAACCCACTTGATTTATTATAGTCAAGTCAGAATCAGCGTCTGACAATATTTGGGAGACCTCTCCGATTATATTGGCCATCACATCGTACCTCACCTCAAGATGAAATTCCACGGTGGCATCGGTAGTGGGAATCAACGATAACTGGCGTCTTATCAAACAAGCGACCATTTCGTCAATAACATCGAGAACCCACGAGATGAGGATGCCTCACGAAAGGGCTTCTCCGGTTGAAGATGTAATTTATCTTCCTATCTCGAAGTTGATCCATCGCGAAGGTGAAGGTGGGATCGTTCTCGATCGAAATCGAGAATCGTAGATTTTACGCGTAAAATCAAGATATCTTTGCACGGGCGCGCCGATTCGGGCATTGACGAGTCATTACGCACTCCCAAAGTTGACTCAACCTACAAGCCGGTGATACGAGAAGAAAGAACGCTTACGACGATTGCGGTCATAGAACAAGAAATCACCAAACTTACGGAAGTCAAGTTCATTCGAAGTCTTACCGGTTGGCTACGTGGTGTTAGTCGAAGGCCAACAGTTCACGGAGAATGTGCATCGCATTACTCCTTGTCGTGCATGCCCAAAAGATAGCTTCCCCTTCCTCGACCAACAACTAGTTGATCGCGACATCGATCGAGCTTCATGGATGCCTATTGCTACAATCAAATCGGGATGAACAAAGCGATGAGGAAGCAACATCCTTCCAAATAGATAAGGGACTATGTCGAGGTCATGCCATTCGGACTAAAAATCTTTGGAGCAACATATGGCTTATGAATAAGATCTTCAAGGATCTTATAGGGCACAATATGGAGGTGTATGTTGATGATATCTTTGGTGAAGAGCTTGGAAATATCACGACATATTTACGATCTAGACAGTGCTTTGACATTCTTGATACACTGAATGCGGCTCAACCCAAGCAAGTGCATTTTGGAGTTTCCTGAAATTCTTCAGTTTTCGGTAGCGGGATAGAGGCAACCAGAAGATAAAAGCACTCGGATATGTCACCTCAAGAACGATCAAGGAAGTCCAACGTTTGGTGGAAGGATTGCGCTTTATCGATTCTTGGCAGGAGATAAGTATCTACCATTCTTCAAAATCTTAAGGGTGCGAGGAAATGGATTCCGGTGGGCGAGATGAATGTCACTTTTGAACAGAGTCTATTTAGCTTCCCCTATTATCAAAGCTTACCCAAGAGAAGGCGTACATCTATCTTCTTTGTTTCTCATGCCGTAAGCTCCGTCGTCTGCGAGGAGAATTCATTATTTACTATGTCGGCAAAATCCTTTCGATCTGAAGGCGCTATCCACTTGAGATAAGGCGTTGGCCTAGTGCATTACGCGAAAATTGCGGCCGTACTTTCAAGCCCACACCATCAACGTCTCACTCATCTTCCATTAAGAACTATTAAAGCGATGTATGGAAGGTTGATGAAGTGGTCGGTCGAGCTTGGAGAGTTTGACATCCATTTTCTTCCACGTCGATATAAAGTCTTGCTGACTTCATTGTAGAATGTACCATCCCATCACCACGAAAGATCATTCATCACGACAATCAATGGACATTATATGTTGATGGAGCTTCAGGTACTTCCGGTGCGGGGCGAGGAATTTTGCTTATCTCCCAAAAAATAACTTTAGAGTGCGACTAAAGTTACCAATAATGTCCCGGTATGAGGCCGCATAAGGCTCGCCATGTGAGGTCGAACTTAGCCATCTACAGACTCACGACTTGTGGCCTCGGGTTGAAGGAGACTTGATGCAGGTCATCCATGACTTGCTTGATGCAGGTCTTTTGGCAAAGTCACTTCTTGCCGGTCGAGACCCATCGGATAACTCATATTCTAGGGAGCGACATGAGCGGATGCCCTCTCCAAGTTAGCCACAACAACGACGGAGATCTTTTAAGAGAAAATACATAGGACATCCACTTTCCCGGTATTGAGGCCTTGGGTGATACAATCAGGAGGACAAAAGAATCTTCATGGATTGACCCGATCATGTCCTTTCTTCAAAGCGGGGCCTTGCCAACAGAACCGTCTCAGATGTAGAGCATTGAACTTCATAATGGTGTGAACTCTACAAGCGGTCCTTCTTAGGGCCTACTTAAAGTGTCTTCACCTTGAGCTAATCTGCACGAGAGGTTCATTCGAATTTGTGGTGAACATTTGGGAGGAAAAGCCGCCCTCAAAATCATGAGGCAAGGTTTTCTTGCCTACAATGAAGAAATGCATTGGAGTTTGTAAAGAAGTGTAACAAGTGTCGGTTACATTCCAATCTCACTCATACACCATCTAGAACTGTCAGGAGCGTGGCCCTTTGCTCAATGGGGATCGATATAATGGGACCCTTTCCCATTGCCAGCAGCGAAAATTCATAATCTTGGCGGATTACTTGAAGTGGGTGGAAAAGCCGTGGCCAAAATCAAGAAACAAATGCCGCAATTTGTGCGGAAAAATATTATTTGTCGTTTGGTATTCAAAAATCATCACCGATAATGGAACGCAGTTCACGGGAAAGACATTCACATCTTTTCGCGGGTGCATATCCAGGTTAATCCACATGTATCCCATCCACAGTAAAATGGCGAAGTGATAGGACAATACTAAAGAAAAAGGCTAAAGACCGCACGGAACATGGGAAGAACTATCAATGTTCTTTGGGCTTACCGCCCCGGACCTCTTGAGAAAGCGCCGTACAATCGTGTTTTGAGCGAAATTTTTCCGGTCGACACCCCTTTAACTTTGATCGAGCAGCGATGATAAGCGATTCCATCTGGATCTCTGAGAGACCCGACATGTCGGTCAGAATGGCTTCTATCGACAAAGGATGGCTCGAGGTTTCAACCGAAGGGTAAAGACGACCAATATCTTGGGGACCTCATCCTCAGTCTCAACTCAGAAAAGGCTAAGAACAAACTCTCACCGGTTTGGGAAGGCGGTATGTGGTGGTGTCTAAAATCAAGCACGCACATTCAAGCTTAAGGATAGTATGGGAAGACTCTCACGTACGCGGAATGCTACCTGGAAATACTACCGGTGATGTATTTTTTATTCTAGTGAATGCGAAAACATTATCATCATGTATGTTTGTATTGCAATTGTTGTTATCGAATTAAATATTTATCGATACTCTTTGTATTTTATTGTCCAACCCCAAGCGGTGTTTGGATTTATGTTTATCTATGTTAAAGTTCTCATACTTATTGTGACTTTTCTTGCTTATGCTTTGCATTTTAAAACGACTCAAGAGATACGTATGGTTGTATCTCATTCGAGGTAAGATCGATCCCAGGGAATTGATCGATCTTCTATCTGAGTTAACATCACAGTGCGATAAACAACCTTGGATAAGTTGGCAATCCTCAACTTTTATTTCATGCGTTAACATCATCAGTAAGCCTCGATACACAACCTAGGATAGATCGAGAGGTTAGAGAACCTATAAATATATTCCGCAAGTTTGTCATCAATAGCTCGTAATGATCTTAGAATAGATCGAATTATCTAAAGGGATTCAGATGATCTCTTCTGAATCTTTATCATCGGTACACTTTGACACACAACTCGAAATATTCACAAATAATTTTTGTGGATTGTTAATATTTCTCGCGAACATACAAGTACAATCAAGAAATAATATACAACAACCTTTAACATAAAGGAACTACAACTACACGCTCTTGATGGTCTCATCTAGATGATGAAGAACTATCGAGTCATCTCTGTCATTAGAAGGGTCGGAAGAAAGGAGAAAGGACCTCAACACCGACTCCCCAACACGTCATGCGTGTCCCCTTCAAGAAACCTCGGATGAAGCCTTCATCAACACACGCTCAAAGCCTTCACCTCATCATATACATGGTCTCGGCCTCCGTGATCTGATACTCTTGAAGGTAGTTCTTGAAGTCCTCCACGGCACGTGATCCGGCTCCCTTCTGCAGAGATAAAGCGACCTCTTTCTCACGAAAGCGAGCGTAACTCTGGTTCTTTGCCTCAGACGAAACCTTCTCGGAAAGATCTTGAGATCTTTTGCGGTATGACAACCTCTTCTAGCCTCCTAATTCATCCAGTCGCTTCAACTTCGGCGAAAGAAAGAAAGTCGAGTCTTCGGTCACTCATCAAGTTGATTCTCCAACACGGACATCTCTTTTACTTTCTCCACATACCGCTTCTTATATTCACCATGGAGAAAACTTGACCCACGAACTCAATTCGGTCATTAGCTGATGTTCATTTTGAAGTCAAGTTGCTTCTTCATATCGAAATAAGAAAAATTACGTTAAGCACGGAAATGGGAAATAAAAGATGATGAGCATAAGGATTGTTACCGGTTCTTGACATCGCGACCTGTGAATGATTCAACACGCTCGAGAATGAAGATCCTTGGGGGCGACTACTCGAAGGGCGACTCTTTTATCTCGATATCACCATCACCTCTTCGCTCCTTTTCCTCTTTCTATGACGGGTCCTTCTGGAAGAAGCGAGGGCTTGGGAGATCGGTGAAACCTCTTTGTTAGCTTTCTCAACGCAAGCGCATAAGCTGGGATAAATAGAAAGCCCCGCCTCGAACAAAGATTCCTCCCACACAAATCTGTTGATATATCGAATCTCAAATCGAAGATCTTCAATATTCTGGAATTTCAGCATCCGCAGGATATCTTCACCACCAACCTGTAGGGGAATGGGTAAATCTCTCTTTCCCCATTTCTCGAAGACCCGTCATTCTTCACAAAAGAATCTTCTTGCCCAACTCTTGGGAGGATCCTTCGTCCGGGAGGTCAAGTAGCGACTCGCAGTGTCGACCATGTGCATCGCAGTAAACTTGCACATCCGTGAGGTCGATAGTCAAGTCGCATCTCGAAAAGACTATAAGTCCCATCCGCGATCGTCGTTTGCAAAACGGGAAATGCAAACCTCGCATGCTGACAAAATGGCGATCATCTCGGGGGATGGGGGAAACCGCAATCCCGCGCCCAAACTCATCTCGTAAGTGGTGAAATACCCCGGCGGCGGAGATTGGGCTCTATCAGACTTCTTCGGACACTTAAGAACCAAATCATTCGGAAAATAATATTTTTTCCGAAGCACGATCAATGTGTCTCCCGTGATCGACGACTCCCACGAATCTTGACCCTCCCATTTTAGAAGGTTCCCTCAGCCTCAGATTCTGGTGGACGTGTCTCTTTCAAAAGATTCTCACCCATCTACTTCGACGGTCGAGATGAAAATTATTCCAAGGAGAGTGCCCTAACTCCCACCAGGGGGAGGGCTATGCACTCTGGCTTGGTGGAGATGAGGAGGTAGAGGTGGATCCAAAAAGAGTGCCCAAACTCCCACCGAGGGAGGCTATGCATTAAGAGGAGAGGGAGATGAGAAAAGTGTGCCTTTCCCTCTTACCTGGGGTTTTATAGACCCCTTAGGGGCAAAAGCGTAAAAGCAAACCGCCCAAAACGCTCAAACCTCAAAACCGATTGGACAGGGTCTTGAGCTCATATGCCTTGTACATGTAGCACAGATCAACAGCGCCGCTTTATCGTCCGCTGGCATACGGTACCGTCGACACCGGCCCACTCGGACTGGTCATGCCGAAATTAAACTATCGACCGCGTTCTCCAGACGCGAACCAACCCGTAGGCATTCAGCGGTTCTCGACTAGAAAGCTCGTGACATTCGCCGGCCAGCGAGCCGTCGGCCTCCGTACCGCGACCGTCGGCGCTCTGCGCTCCTCTGCTGGCCGCAGCCGTCCAGCTCTCTGACGGCCATAACCGTGACTCGATCGCATCCGCGGCTCCATGACCGTGACCAGCGCAGCGCCCGGTTCTTGTAGCGCGCCGCATGAGCCCGGCGAGCTTCATGGCGCAGCGCGCATGAACCCCATTCGCGCGGATCGATCCATAACCTCAAAATATCCCACCCTACTATCGCATTTGCGACGCATCGCTTCCGCTTATAATATTGTCTTTGTTATGAAGATCTATTCTCTCCAAATGCGGTTGATGGAAATTTCATTGAAGAATTTGCGATTTTCAAGTATTTGACATATATTTTTGATGAGATAATGTCACCCAACAAATACATCCTCGAAAAAATTAATCGATCAAACACGAATCTCAAGGCATTTTAATGCTTCGATCTAATCACCGATTTCGGCAAACTTACGTCAAAGCGGCCGTCTCGATGACGAACATAGCATCAAGCATAGTCGATCCGAGCTCGAATCGGCAGATCAAGCTATGACATGAAAATGGATCGATCCGCCAAATGGTCACCAAAGCGACATATTTATAGTCGGTCGGCTCGTCGAGCATCCAATGAATCTAAGATCACCCAATTCGACATCATTAAGGCACCGGATCATCAAAATACAGCTCGATCGGAGATCGCCTTGGCCGTCCAGATGGGAGTGGTTGGAGTTTTCCACGAATTTAAGGCCACGCCACTCCCAAAATCTATAAATGAGCCATTCTCACCTGGGGGGGGGAATCGATTTGAAGACCGGAGCTCGAGAACCAGGGTCGACCAGTAGGCGGTCGAAGATCGAGCCGCCTTGGAGATCGCCCAGGATGACTAGAAAAGACCAGTTCTCCTTTCTCCACGAAGATCAAGAGGTTGCTCCCGAAGATCGGTTCTCGCTTTTGGGAAACTTCTCCCTTGGGTTGGAGTTGAGATGTATTTTCTACACTCGAATATTGTTTACTCAGAAACCTTCTTCTCCAACTAACGAAGCGGGCGTATCTTTTGAACACATAGTGAAAGTTCTGAGGCAAGGCCGTGATTTTTCCTTAACGGGTTTTCCATTATAACCCCTGTGTTCATATCCCATGCTTGTGTGTTGGATAATTTTTGGGCTACGACGAAGATCTCGCATCTACCGGAATAAAATTCTCTAGCACGCAACAATAATTTTTTTGTTTTAAAAAATAAGATCATAATTTTCTGACAGTCATCACAATCTATCAGGTCGGGTTAGAAAACAGAGCTTTCTTTTCACAGATTTCTCAAAATATAGTCAGAATGTAATTTCTTAAATGCCACTAGTGATATAGTTTGAACCTCGCTGCATCCGAAAAAGTTGCCCCAAACACAGCCTAAGTTTGCTTGCGACCAATCCTTGCTTTCAAAACATCCTCTCGAGCTCCAGCCTTCATCTTAAAGCATTTCCAAAGTCTAAATCCCATTTCAACTCCCTTAAAAACTAGCACCTGAAATTCCCTTCACCACCATAACCATCTAGTTCGGATAATCTTCAATCAGATCTGAAGTCTTCGCTGAACCTCCTCCTCCTCCAGTCCAAAGAAAGCTCAGGAATCCATTAATTCAGATCCAAATCGTGTAAACATAGGCACGCTTGAACTTACCTTAGTTCGTTCATGGCTTCCATACACTGTGAAACAAACCTGAGAGTGGTCAAAAGTCAGACAAATAGCTTTCTCCAACTCACATCGCTCCGACCTTCAGCTCTAGGGTTTTCTACTTTCCTCTCTTTGGTGCCGTTTTGTAGTGATTTTATACCTTCCATACGGCTTCAAATGTTCATCCGCTTGGCGATGGCGGAAACTCACCTTTCCGCTAACCTAAACTCATGGGATGGATCTAACGAATGATGCCTTTCTTAGTTCATTCCTTCATCCAATAATCCAGCCCCCGCTGTGAAATCCTTCAAGGACGCTCTATCTGGTAACAATCATTCCCCTTATGAATCGGTTAATTTAATTGCTACTTCTTTTCGAGGAATGCCGGTAGTGATGTGTTGGACATGGAAGTAGAAAAATTAGCTAAACCATTCAATATTCTCGATTGGGAAATTTAATTTACTGAGACCTACGTTGATAAGATTCGCTTTCTTTCATAGTCTAAAACTTTGGGTTCCTTTTGGTAGATGATTGACCCTCGGCATGTGCTTATTCAACTAAATAATGATCACTATTCGAGTGTTTGCACGTCGCTCTTACTTAGTTTATAATTGTCAAATCGTCTCCTTAAGTGGTCACCTAATTTTGATGTTAAGGAAGAATCCCCGATTGTCCCAATTTGGCTATCTTTCCCTAACATGCGCATTCATTTTGTTACACATCAAGTCTATTTGGTGGGGCTATATTTGGTCGGCCATTACAAATAGATCGGTCATTTGTGAAATCCGCCCTACATTTGCTTTCGGGTTTTAGTTGAAATAGATATTACTAAAAGCACCCAAAAGAAGTGGATAGGCTCAAAAACTAGGCTATAACCAAAAGTTGAATTTGAAAACTTTCCAGTTTTCTGCTCCCATTGCAAAATTCATGGGCATGAAAACTCTGATTGTTTTATTCTCCACCCTCAGCTAAAAAAGAATAAGTTATCAGATTCTAACTCTTCTTTACCAAAAGATCAACCTACTAAAATGGCCTATGTTCCAAAAATCAACCACACGGACACAAATCTGAATAAACTTATCGTTTCTTCACCTACCGATTCGCATAAAGGGCTTCATAATGATTTAGTGGAATATCATGATGATACGTCCTGTGAGGGGGAAAGGGTTAACCCAGTTGAAATTGTACCTAAAGACAACTTATTGCCCCAATCTTGACATTTATCCATTGACCTAGCTCAAAGAAATAATGGTGATGACCTTAAGTAATTCAAGAGATACTCCACTCTTTGACATCCAAACAAAACAAGCATTGAGGAACCCTAGTTCTAGAAAACATCCAACTAATAACCACGAAATGGAGATTGGAAAAATCATCACCTCCACTATCGCTCATATAGATACCTATCCTCTCAACAAATTTCGTAATCAAGAAGGGGAAATCTCTATCACCATTCCATTAATTACCACTTAACATAAATTTTTAAATTATCCTCTTTCGGATGGAGATATACGAGGAGAAAGACCTTTCCAAACAGTTTCCTAAAAGAAGTCAACAAATCCTAGAAGCTCTACTAGATCTACCAGATCCGCCTCCACATTTCTTAAAAAATGAAATTAGGTTTTCTTTTGCAGACTTTTCTTATACATATTCCTGTTATCCTCCTCAACTTCTTTCGCATTTTCGTTATGATTAGATCTATTATTTGGAATATTCGTGGTATTGGGACTCCTAATGTCCGTAATAGGGTTAGAAGCCTTTGTCGCACTCACAACGTCCTCCTTATTATTATAGAACCTCTTATTCATTCTTCCAAGATTGCTAATGTGTTGCTCGTAAAATCGGTTTTCAAAATTTTTTTCACAACATTAGAAATAAAATTTGGTGCTTAAAACCATCAATCTCTATCACCATCCTAGAAGATCATAATCAATTGATTAATGTTCTCATTTCTTTAGGGGATTTCTCGCTCGGGCTCTTTTATTTATGCGACTTGTAGAGGAACATCCTCCGAATAGCTTAAGATCCTTTGCCGCATCTCTTTACCTTGGCTTGTTGGAGGTGATTTCAATACTATTCTTACGATCCAGAAGAAGGGGCTCCTCCCCTAACACTCACTCCATGGAAGATTTCAATATGATCCTTGATTGTAACTTAACATCGGTTTTCGTGTTCTAACTTCACTTGGAACAACTCTAGACTTTGGCAACGCCTCGATCGTATCCTATTTAACTCACTGGATTGATCAATGGCCAAACACCACAAGTGGAACATTTGAGTAGAACACTCTGATCACGCTCCACTTCTTATTTCTGTTATGAACCCCCCACCTCTTAGACAGTCTCCTTCCCCCTTTAGATTTCAAAACATGTGGACGCAACATAATGACTTTTTGAATGTTGTCTCTATGAACTGGATGGCTCCCATTCACCCCGAACTCGTTAAAGGTATGATCCATTTTTCAAACTTAAACGCCTCAAACAAAATCTAAATTGGTGGAACAAACATCATTTTAAAACATTTTTTTAATTTAAAAGTATGGAGAATTTGGTTTGTTCTCTTGAAGAAGCATCATCGACTCGAGCAAACATGACCAACTTAAGGAAGCAAAGGATCGGTGATTAAATTTCAAAATATGGAAGAAACTTATTGGCGTCAAAAAGCTAGTAAACAAATAACGGATGGCACGAAATACAAAATATTTTCACGCTCTTTTCTAAAAAGAAAAGTTCTAAACTCTATCAAAAAATTAAAAAAATGAGAATTTGATGCGGTAACCATTTTAAAATTTATTACAAGACTTATATCTCAATTTATTTACCAACCACCAACTCGAGATATCTCCAATCCTCCCCTTCTCCTTGATCATTCCAGCAAAATATGCGGTTTTGATTTTTTGAGAAACCCCTTCCCAGAGTTTTCGCTAGTACCTCCATCATTCTTATCCTCCAAGTGATTTTAGACCTATCAGTCTTTGCACCTTTTCAATAAATTAATTGCTAAACTAATCTCCAATAGGCCCCACCTTATTATCTCTCCTAATCGGTCAGATTTATGAAAGGTAGAGCTATTTCGATAACATCCTCCTTGCCCAAGAATTAATCCATGACATTGACGTTCCCACCAGAGGTGGAAACATTATCTTCAAACTTGATATATCCAAAGCTTTTGACAATCTATCTTGGGACTTTTTATTTAAGATTCTTTGCCTTTTTGGGTTCTCTGAAGCGTTTATTCATCTTATTAAAAATTGTGCCACGAATGCTTGGTTTTGTGATCATCAATAGTGAGTCGACCGGTTTTCACATCTACCCATGGCTTGAGACAAGGAGACCCTCTCTCTCCTACTCTTTTATCATTCTTTGTTGACTACCTTTCCAGGTGTTTGAATGAAATTTTCTTTTATAAACCTAAATTGCTTTATAAAACTCGTGGTGGCATTCCAATTTCTCATCTTAGTTTTCGATGACTTTATCATCTTCTGCAATGCTTATCCCACATATCAAAACTATCTTGAAATTACTTAAGAATTTTGGAAAGGAAAGTGGATTATTTCTTAACAAGACAAAATGTTGCTTTATTCCTTCATCCAAAATTTCCATCAATAGGATTAACCATATTCAACGTATCACTAATTTTAAGCAACATCAGTGGCCTCTTAAATACCTTGGTGCCCCTCTTTTCAAAGGACATAAAAGGTCACATCATTTTGATGATATAATCCAAAAGATCTCTAATCGTATTTCTTCTTGGGAATATAACTTTCTATCTTTTGGCGGTAGGCTTACCCTGATTAAGAGCACCCTCAATTCCTTACCTATTTATCTCATTCAATCTATTGTGTCTACCAATTCTATCATCAACAGGATTGAGAGGCTTATAAATAAATTTTTTTGGGGCTCTAACACTTCTACCAAAAAAATGCATTGGTGGCAAAAAATGTTGTGGCTCCTTGAGGAAGGTGGTCTTGGCGTAAGACTATTAAAGATACAATCACTGCATTTTCATACAAACTTTGGTGGAACTTTAGATGTAATAATAATCTTTGGGCAAACTTCATGAATGTTAAATATTGCCAAGGGAAGCACCCTATAACTTGTTCCTATAATTCTAGAGACTCTCCGACTTTGAGAAGATTATGTAGCATAAAATGGATGGCTGAGTTACAAATTACTTGGGGCATAAATTAGGCAACTCTTATTTTTGGCAAGATAAGCTGGATTGATGCGGGTCCATTGAATTACTTTCATCGCATTCTACGATACCATTAGAGTTAACTCATTCGGCATAATAATAAGTGGAATATGTCTAAACTTCTTGAATACATCCCATCCTCTATAATTGATAAGCTTAATTTCATTCAGATCTCCTCGCCCAACAAGGATCAGATCCTATTTAAACTATCTCAGAATGGTGAATTTAATTTTAAAAATGTTTGGATATATAATAAAAGAAATGTTGAAATCTCTAATGTTTATGACAAAATATGGCATAACAATATTCCTACTACTTACTCCATTCTTGTTTGGCGTATTCTTAAGAACTTTATCCCGGTTGATTCCTTAATGTGGAACAAAGGCTTCCACTTACCCTCTAAATGTTATTGTTGTTTTCACATCGAAGAGGTTAATCATCTTTTTTGTGAATGGGGCCATTGCATCAAGGCTGGTACGTGGTATGATGATCTTTTAACAATGACCTTTTCAATGGTTCCTTATCCATATACCAACTCCTTGATATTTATTTTAAAAACATCCCTAAAGGTCACATCAAAATTACAACTGCTAGTATTATTATTTGGTTTATATGGATGGCCAGAAACGAAGCAAAACACAACGGTATAGCTATGAATCACAGAAAAATTATGGCTAGAATAAAATACAAAATTAGTGAGCTATTTAATGCCAACCTAATTAAGCAGAAACACTTCAAAGGTTGTATTATTGTGGCTGCCAAATTAGGTCTTCAGCTACCTATTCGAACTATATGTCTCTACGAAAAGGTCGTTTATTGGGTTAAACCCAAAAACAATCTTATTAAAATTAATCTGGATGGTTGATTGCAGTAATGGTTCTGATTTGTGGTGGTATTTTAGAAACTACCGGTAAAGCTCTTTATGCTTTTGCTTTCCCTTTACAAACTTACATTCCATATCTTTGAACTTATGGTACTATGATGCACTTGAGATTTGCCTTCAACATGGTTGGTTTAACATCTGGATTGAAGTGGATGCTTTCGATTATTGACCTCTTAACTTCTCTAAATCAGTAATCTTTGAATTGTTTTACGTGCTCAAGCATATCAACCCTCCTTTCTAAATTCATCGATCTCTCATGTTTGGAGGAAGGCAATGCATGCCGACTACCTAGCAAACTTAGGTGCTAGAAACAATAGAGCTATCTTTGATAACTTAACTCTACCTCATCATCGAAAGGCCTTTAACCTCTCGATCCTGGGCTACCCTATTGCAATTTAAACATGTCTTCTTGGCTTGGTATTGCTTGGACGACGGTCCATCACCCTTAATTTATTTTCATGTTCTTTGATTCTATCCGAATTGATGTCTCGATTGTTCTTTTATTGTTTTATTTGGTTCCTTTAAGTTGGGATTGCGGTTGTTTGGTGGTGTGGTTACATTATAACTTATATGGAATTTTAAATGGGTTGTTGGTGTTGGATTCTAATGTATTTGCAAGTGCATCCTATGGGGCATAAGCTTTTGGTATTGATTGGTCGATATTCGATAGGTATTTGTTATTTTGGTTTGTTGGACTATTTATCCTAGTAATGTTGTTGGGAGTTGGTCCACTTATATGGTTACGATTCTTTGTTTTAATTTTGGCTCCTTTATTTGGGGCTTGCGGTTGTTTGGCTGAACCGTGGAACATTCTATTTTTTTCATATTCTTTGGTTCTATCCCTAGATTTTCTTGATTGTTCTTTAATTGGTTTTGGTTCCTTTAATTTGGGATTGATGTTGTTTGGTGCAGTGGAGCCTTCTTAGACCTTATGGAATTTTATATGGGTTGTTAGTGTTTGGATTCTCTTATATATGAGACCTTGGCGGACATTAGCTTTTTTTGTTGGTTGGTACGCTATTCTGTATGTATATGTCTTCTGGGTTTTGTTGGACTGGGCTACCCTATTACATGCCTTTTGGTGACCTGATTTTGATTGGAGCTTTCCATGGCTCTGGTTTCAATCCTTTGCTTTTTATTTTTCTCTATTTGTCTCATTTGGTTCCTTTATTTGGGGCTTGGTTGTTTGTTTGGCTGATTGGAGCCTTACATTTCACCTTATATGGAATTTTGGTGTTTGGGATTCTCCTTCGTAAGTGCAATCTATGGTGCAATTATTTGGGAGTCTCAGACGGTTGTTCTTCGCACTGCTCATCCCATTGCTTTCATTAATAGTATTTGGATTGTGTTGGAATTGAATCACTTTCATTTTCGATTCTCTTTCTTTCTCTGTGTTCCTCTCGATTGTCTTTGTCCTTGACGTGATATATGATGTCTCAAATGAAGACCTCCAATAGCTCTATACAGGTTTGTGGGATAGATGGATGGAGGATTTCACTTCTGGTTGGTAGTTGCATTTTGTGGTATCCTTCCGCTGTTTGGATGCTCTTAATTGCAATTGCCCCAAATTGCTGTGAATGAGCCGGAGCCTTCTTTATCCCTCTTCTTCACTATCAATTCCAATTTATCCTGCATTCAATTATATTTTGTCTGCACTATCTAACTGGATCAAACTTCTTTTGTATTTAAACTTGCAGGTGTTTAGTTTTTTTTTTTTTTTTTTTGTAGGTTGCTTCGCAGTGTCATGGACTCTTTCTCCTTCCGACCTTCATTCGCTCATTGCCTTCAAATGGTTTGCTCGAGTTTGCTCCATTTTCCAAGTACTATTACAACCATCAGAGCATTGTATTATCTCTTCTTTAGCTTATTATGTTTATCATCTTGTCTCTTTGTTTGTTTTATGGTTTTCTTTTGCTCTTGGATGTACTTAGTTGGGGATTTACTTTAGGCGATTGTAGCTCTTGAGTAGTAGTTTTAGAGTTTATCCCCTTTAAGGACCTTGTAACCTTTTTTTTGTGGCAATAAAATACCCCAGATAATGGATTTCCTAAAAAAAAAAAAAAAAAAAAAACCTGAGAGTGGTGATGATCAAACCTTGAGTGTTAGTGATCCTTTCCAGGGATTTAAACTAATTTTTATTTTTTAAATAAACACCGTTCAATTAAATGAAAGGTTTTAATCATAAAACATTCATATCAAGATATGATTATTATTATTATTATTATTATTATTATTATTATTATTATTATTTTATTTTAAAATTTTAACATTTTAAAGTAATTGAAAAATGAGGCCTTTATAAAACATTCATATTCAGTTTCATGATATAATCTTTATCTTAATTCTTAAATGACTGAAGCCTTTCTTGTTCGAATTAATAAGATATAATTTTAGAAGATTTTTTTAGGGTCATTTACATTGCATAGCACATATTTTTCATATATTTACATATCTAACATCAAAATTTTCATATTTATTTAAATATCAGCTCAATTTTTATTATTACATCATTATTTTTTTTTAAATGAATACACCTTTTTATGTATAAGATAAATATTATGTTTATAAATATCAAAATTTATGTGTTAGATTTGTAAATGCATAAAAATTAATGGTAATGTAAGTAAATTTTACTTTTTTATTATATAATCTTCACTTCTAAACTTCCACATATATATTTTTTTCGTAAAAGAGAGGGCACAAACATTGCAATACTCTTCTGAAAAAAAATCCCGTAAGGTGAGAAATTGACTTAATTCTTACCATCAATAGATAGGATGAAAATGTTGAAGATCAAAATGACAAAATTGCTAATAATTATTTGAGCAAACATTAGTTCACAACACGCATCACGTAAATAATAATATATGGTCGTAATAATTATCCATTAATTCATAAACTTGCATGTATTATTTCTTGACTTGAGCTCGACATAATATGTGGGATCATGAATATTATTTTTCAACTCAAGACCAGCATAATCTGTAGGACCATAAGGGATGAACAAGTTTGCAAAAAATCCCTTCTTCCTTCTAGGATTGCAACCCATATCTTTGCACAATTGATCATTGTGAACACAGGTGATGCAAGATCTCATAACACTCATTTAAGTTACCTGAATTATTTTATAATATTTGCCCCACTCCATTATATTTTTTCTCCATATCTCTTTTGCTTGGCAACATGAAGCCATCGTCAAGGAAGCAAGCCAACCATCTCGCTCTCATCTCTGAGGTATAGAGGTTTAATAAGCTCCTGGAATATCCAATGATGGCCATTTGTGGAATATGTGGATGTATGCACTCCCTACATTAAATGTAAATAGCTACGGTGTATAAGTTCTAAATAGTGAGTATATATATGCTCACTCCAAATAATTACGATGTAGCTAATGAAGATGACAATGATAATGAATACCTGTAGAGAGGCACTATTGTATCTTTGGTGCCTGCCACTATCTTTTGGAACCAAGGAGAGATAAATATATTTCTAAGTTTTTGATCACCCTTAAACCTGTAGATCACTAAATCAGCTTCTATTGGAGTGATCTCATTTTCTCAGGAGGATACCATTCTTCTAATTCAAAGGTCTTAGAGGGTTTCAAGATGATGCTTCCTTCTTCTACTTTGTCATAAAAGTTTTCGGTAATAAGCTGAGCAAATCATTAGTTATCCCATGGAAGAAGCTGTGTTCATGTACCATATCATACTTCTTCATGGGGATTGTCTTCTTTAAGTAGCTTTCTACAAACTTTGATATGATCCATCTCTAAAATTGAAAGGAATTTTTGTAAAGTTTATCTTTCAAGTCTGAAAGGTATACTTATTATAAATTGACGAAAAATAATAACGAGTCAAAAGTATACCAAAGGTGAAAGTAAGGTGGCTAAGATGCTTAATAAGAGCCCTTCCCCTGGCTTGTGAAGGAGTAGTTCTGAGAAACGACTTAAGTATAAGTGAGGCAAGGGAATGCCCTAGCAATACGTAACCGGAACGAAGTCCATGCCATTATTTGAGCTATATTCCATTGTTTTGTTCGAACTATCATTGTGCAAGGGTATTCGGGTCCTGGTGAAAAGCATTAAGAGAGTTTTCTTTAGATTTTTAATATTATAATGCTTGAAGTATATGACATATGACATTAGTAAGATATGATTATCAACTTATTTTATTAAATAATTATCCTTACTTTAAATTTATTGTTCTTGACAATATTATCTTAGAGAGTTGCCCCCAACTTACCTTTCTACATTATTCTTGACATCAAAGAAAAATAAACTCAACTATTGAAAAAATAGAAGTTTATAAAGCTTCCTTTTTTTTTCCTATGAGTTTCTTCAACTCCAACCTCTCCTCTTTTCATATTTATTTCTCCACTAATCTTTTTCTATTTTTTATGAGTTGTTATAAGTAATATAGAAATTTGAAATAAAAATCAATATATTCATATATATATAATAATAATTACCATTAATATTTGCACATTCTGCAGCTATATCCAATGCTGATTTGAGATAGCCCACAATAATTACTCGCTTTCCTTTCACCAACTCAGCAGCTGCTGTGTTATCCATATTGGAGTAATCCATGGAATGAATGACCTTACCATTAAATATCTCTGGGCCTTTATCTTTTGAAAAAATTGGGATATTTGGAAGTCCACTGAATCTCCCAATGCACAAGATCACAAAATCTATCATATGTACCTAATTTCAAAAAGTTTACATAACTCAAAGCCAATGGCATACTAAATAAATAATATATATATATATATATATATATATATATATATATATATATATATATATATATATATATATATATATTGTCTCTAATTTTTCTTTTCATCCTCACTTTAGTTGCAAGCCATTCCATTTCCCATTTGTGAAATGATCATAAAATATTTATTTATTATTATTTTAATATTATACTTCAATTATATATTAAATAACATATTAAAATAATTTATTTTATGTTGATTAGTGTAAACCATTCCTTTTGAAAAATAATCAATTTTTTCCTAATTAAAAAACCTTAAGTCAATTTTAACAATCATAATTATGATTATTCTATCAAACGAAAAAAAATATACAAGATAGTAAAAAAATATTCAAAATTATATTAAAAAATATAAAATTAGAAGAAGTTTAAATAGAAATAAAAAATAATATTATTAATTAAGTTTATCTTTGCAGAATATTTAAACTTATTCTAACTTTAGATATTTTTTTTTTCCTATTATGAATTATGATGCAGATTATTTACCTCTATAGCTCCGTCTTCCTCTCGCCGCACCGTAACATGCCACACCCTCGTCGCCCGTCGCCAAATGCGTCGCCGGAGCCACTCCACTGATCCCACGCCTTCATCTCCTCCTCCCCTACACCAACATATTCTATCCCCTCCACATTCTCTCCAAACCTCACATATCTTAGAAGATCGAATCGCTCTGCATAGGATTCTACGTACTCCATCACCTGCTTATTATCAGGAAGAACCTCCGTCACCTTCTGCGGCCATGGAAAGTCTGAGAACTGATAAGCCCATCTTGCCGTCTGAAGCCGTGTCGACGCTGGCGTGCTCTTCCACACTCCGCCGATGCTCCGATCGGCCTCGAAGACCACTGGCCGGAATCCTCTCTCCAGCAAGTATTTGCATGTTAGAAGACCGCTTATGCCGGCGCCGATGATACAGACTCTCTTCCTCTGCTCCATGGCTGCTATTCTCTTTGTCCAACTCTTTTGAATTTATAGGAGTTTTCGCTACGGTTTGGTAAACAAGAGTAGAAGAGTTTTTTATGAGAATAATTACTGTAGTTTTTTTTTTTTTTTGGACTAATTTTTATTCAGTGATTATAAAACTGATTTTTTTTTTTAATAGAGATTGAAAACTTGATGGCACGGATAGCATAAATAATGTAGAATATTGTGACCGGCCATTTTTGACCTATTGCTTTGGAGAATATTTAGGGAAAGATACCACTTGTGCATTTATGATTACAATATTGATTGTTTTGCAAAATTAATATGAATTTTAAATTATATACATAAATAAAACACAATGATATTTTTTTTATGTATAAAATGACAGAAAATGAAATTGGGATATTGTTTGTTTGACTAAACATATTGATGATTGACACTTGATGGAATAGAGTGCTTTTACATCATTTATTGGGCACAATAACTTCGAGGCCATGTAGGTTTCAAATAATGATAATTATTAGATATGTTATAAAATTTATTTGATAGTGCATGGTAGGGAGAATTTTTGTGAAAGAGAAGAAAAATAATTTCCCTATTTTTACTTTAAAAAAAACCAAACTACTCCTAAATGTAAAGTTTTGCTTTGCACAATCATTATCATACACTCACAAACATACAACGAACTCATGTCCTATTTGACCATCACTTTAACAAAAAATCATGTATGAGAACTATAGAAAGAATGACCTTACTCATTAAGTAAATTACTAATTAATAAAGTTACTTATTTAGTTTATAAATTATTAACTAAATAAGCTAAAAATTAATTTATATTAATAATTTATTAACTCTAAACTAAGTATTACTAATATGTAAATTATTACAAATTATTAATATAATTGTCATTGCATTATTAAATTTATTATCATACAATTACCAAATTTATTAATATTAAGTGATTTAAAAATATTAGTAATAGATATAAATTGTTAACTAAATAAAAAATAGATTAATGAATTATTAATTATTGAGTTATTTAATTAAATTAATTTAGATTATTAACTTAATAGTTTATAAACCATTATTTAAATAATTTATTTGCTAATAAATTATTTAATTGTTAACTTACATTAAATATAAATTACATAAATTATTAATTAGTTAATATAATGAAAAATTAAATTAAAATTTGATTTATAATTTAATGACTAAATAATTAATTTTATTATTTAGTAATTTATTTCGATAATTTAGTTTAAATTAACTGCTTAATAGTTTATTTTATTTAAACCTTTATTAATCGTTAGTATAATTTTTTTAATTAAATAATCTATTGGCTAATAATTTATTTATATATCTTTTCTTAAATTATAAAATAAATTATCAAGATTAGATTAATTAAATAATAATATTTGATAATTTATTAATCTAATTTTTATGTAGTTAAAAATTTACTATTTATTGCCATTATTCTCTTAATAAGTTAATACTAATTAATTTATCAAATGGTTAATAAGTTTATTAGTTTGCAAAATATATTAATAATTCATAATAATTTACTTATTAGAAATATTTACTTTAATAATTCATAAATTATTAATTTAAATTAATACTTAGGTAATTTAGTCAATAATCTTTCAGAAATTATTATTTTTATCAAATTAATTAATATAATCTTATTAATTCTTTAAATTTTATTAAATTAATGTTTTTTAAAATTATTAATCTAAAGTATTACGTATTAGCAATACTTTTCACTAATTGTATTATTACATAATAATTAATTAAAACATTTTATAGTAATGCACTTTTTAGTTATTAATTAATATAATTTTAATTTAACTTAATAACTAGAATATTTAGACACACACAAGTTTAGTTAATTTAACTTAATAACTAGAATATTTTATTAATTAATTACTATAATAAAATGAATGAAGAAAATTGTATTTACGTTTGTGAAACCATAATTTGTTTTAGATCTCCACATATGCTTATACAATAGGGATTGTTCTCTAAATATTAATTTATACCTGATAGGTATTACTTGTAATCCTCATGAATTATGCTTCAGTTTAAAATAATGAGGCAATTTTAATTTATTTACATATCTTAATTTTTATCTATTTTCTATCCTTTATGGTACATTTCAAAACCACTCAGTATGTTTTCTATTATTTTATCTTAAATAAATATTATTTTCATCATCAATATTATTAGTTTTCAATCAATTCTTTTATTGCTTAGAAGATTTTTTTTCCCATCTAATTACAGGACATAAGTTTAGAAAATTTGTTTATCATATGATCTTTAACTTGAAAAGATCCTGATATATTTTGTCATAATAGAGAGGGGGCATACATCACATTACCCTTCAAAAAAGAAACAATTTGTCAAGCATACATGAATTTCTTCTTTTGAAAAAAATCAGCAATACGATGAGAAATCAATTTAACTCTTATCATCAATAAATAGAATGAAAAATTTGATGATCAAAATGATAAAATTGCTCATAATAAGTTGAGCAAACACTAGTTCACAACATGCATCATATAAATAACAAGTATGGTCTTGATAATCATCCAACAATCCATAAACTTTTGTTTCTTATCCTTTTGACTTGAGCTCGACATAATAAGTAGGGTCGTGATTATTATTTTTTCAACTCGAGATCAGCATAATCTGTAGGACCATAAGGGATGAACAAGTTTGCAAAAAAATCTCTTCTTCCTTCTAGGATTACAGCCCATATCTTTACACAACTGATCATAGTAGCAGGTGTGAATAGAGGTGATGCTAGATCTATGATATCACTCAATTAAATTGCCTGAATATTTTTTATAGTATTTTCCCCACTCCATTATATTCTTCTCCATATTTCTTTTCTTGGAAACATGAAGCCACATCAAGGAAGCAAACCAACCACCTCACTCTCATCTCTGAAGTATAAAGATTTGATAATCTCTCAGAATATCCAATGATGGCCATTTGTGTAATATGTGGATGTATGCACTCTTTACATCAAAGTTGGTTGAATTATGTAAATAGCTATGATGTATAAGTTCTAATTATTGAGTATCTATATGCTGATTCCAAATAATTAAGATGAGGCTAATGAAGATGACAATGATAATGAATACCTATACAGATGTACTATTTAATCTTTGTTGCCTGCCACTATCTTTTGGAACCAAGAAGAGATAAATATATTTCTAAGTTTTGATCAATTTTAAAATCCAAGAGTGTAGATCACTAAAACAGCTTCTATTGGGGTGATCTCATTTTCTGTGAGGATACCATTCTTACAGAATTCAAAGGTCTTAGAAGGTTTCATGATGATGCTTCCTTCTTATGCTTTGTCATAAAAGTTTTCTTGTAATATATGAGCAAACCAGTAGTTACCGCATATCATACTTCTTCATGGGGATTGTGTTCATTAAGTAGCTTTTTGTGAACTTTGAGATGATCCACCTCTAAAACTAAAATAAAATTTTAGTGAATTTATCATGGAAGTCTGAGAGGTATGCTTGATATATATTGATGAGAAATAATAATGAGTTAAAAGTGTACCAAAGGTGAAAGTAAGGTGGCTAAGATGCTTAAAAAAAAGCCCTTCCCCAGGTTTGTGAAGGAGTACTTCTGAGAAGCGATTTAAATACAAGTGAGTTAAGGGAATTCCCCATGCCATTAATTTATTTATATTCCATCTTTTTGTTCGAACTATCATTGTGCAAGGGTATTCAGGTCCTGTTGATAAACATTGAGAGAATTTCTTTAGATTTTCAATATTATATTGCTTGAAACATATGACATATATAACATTAGCATGATATGATCAACTTATATTACTAGCATTTTTGGATGATTTTGTTTATGTAATCTCACCCTTCTTATATCTTTATATTGAATTTAAAAACCTTTAAGATTCATCTTTGTATCTGCTCTTATAATCATCTTATAGTTCTATAAATCAGTAGAATTGAAGTAAGGATTGTGATTACACGAGTTCATTTCCTCTTTACAACAAATAAATTTTTTGTTGTATTATATTTTTAATAATGCTCACTTTAAATTTATTGTTCTTGACAATATTATCTTAAAGAGTTACCCTAACTTACCTTTCTATATGATTGTTGACATAAAAAAAATATGAAGTCAATTATTGCATAAATAGAAGTTTGTAAGGCTTCCTTTTTTTTTTTTTCCTGAGTTTGTTCAACTCCAACCTCTCCTATTTTCCTAATCATTTCACTCCTAATCTTTTTCTATTTTTTATGAATTGTTATATGTAATATAAAAGTTTTAAAATAAAATATCAATATATATTTTAAATAATTACCATTAATATTAGCACATTCTGTAGCTATGTCCAATGATGATTTGAGATATCCCACAATAATTACTCGCTTTCCTTTCACCAACTCAGCAGCAACTCCGGTACTCATATTGGACTAATCCATGAAATGAATGATCTTACCATTAAATACCTCTGGATCTTTATCTTTTGAAAAAATTAGAATATTTGGAAGTCCGTTGAATCGCCCAATGCAGACGATCACAAAATCCACCGTATGTACCTAATTTTCAAAAAATTTGCATAACTCAAAGGCAATGGCAATATATATATATATATATATATATGAATATTTGAATTGTTCATTAATAATTAATAATTATTATTTTTTACTTTTGAGACCACTTAAATGTTAGATAATATTTGCATAAATATGAAAAGAAAAATGGATGTAGAAGAGTAAAGAGAATTTAAAAACGGATGAATTAAATATCTTTGCCTCTAATTTTTATTTTCATCTTGTTTTTACTTACAATCCATTTCTAATTTGTGAAATGATCATAAAATATTTATTTATTATTATTATTTTATTACACTGCAATTATATATTAAATAACATATTGAAAAATATGTTATTTTTTGTTAATGTAAATCAATCCTTCTGAAAAATAATTACCTTTGTCCTTAATGAAAGAGCTTACGTCAATCTGAACAAATCAGTATTATTATATTAATTGAAAAAAAGTATCAAAATATACCGATAACATGCAAAACGTAATAATTTTACACAAATACGTAATAATTTTTTGAGAAATTTACATATATATATATATATATATACGGAATTCTCATGTATTTATATATTTCATATTCAAATTTAAATATTTATAAAATTAACATTTTTCCTATGCAGAAAAAAGTATCCTCATACAAGTTCTATGACCTCTATAGCTCCGTCTTCCTCGCGCCGCACCGTAACATGCCACAACCCTCGTCGCCCGCCGTCAAATTCATCGCCGGAGCCACTCCACAGATCCCACGCCTTCATCTCCTCCTCCCCTACACCAACATATTCTATCCCCTCCACCTTCTCTCCAAACCTCACATATCTTAGAAGATCGAGTCGCTGTGCATAGGATTCCAAGTACTCCATCACCTGCTTATTATCAGGAAGAACATCCGTAACCTTCTGCGGCCATGGAAAGTCGAATTGATAATCCCATCTTGCCGACTGAAGCCGTGTCGACTCTGGCGTGCTCTTCCACACTCCGCTGATGCTCCGATCGGCCTCGAAGACCACTGGTCGGAATCTTCTCTCCAGCAAGTATTTGCATGTTACAAGACTGCTGATGCCAGCGCCGATGATACAGACTCTCTTCCTCTGCTCCATGAGAAAATATTACGTGCGGAGTTCAGATGTAGCTTTACGTCCGACCGTCAATCACTACGCAACGCCTGTCCAGTATAAAAATATGACATTTTTTTACTTAACAACGCTGTAATTTGATGGCGCTTAACCACACTGCAGGTCCCTGGTCCGACCTACTCATCGACCCGGAGAAACGCCATTCAATGAAGAAATTTAAATATATATATATATATATATATATATATATATATATATATATATATTTAGGGCATAATATATTTTTTTTCAGACAAATTGAGCTTAGAGAAAGAAACAAAAAATCTCATTTCGTTTTTCGAGAAGAACCGTGAAGATGAAGAACGAATTTGGAAGTTGTGGCCTTGATGATATTGCTACCAATTTAGCAGATGATGTATTAAATAAAAATACATTGATAAATTTTCTGAACTGTTTTATATGTACAATTTTTTTAGGGTTTATTAGTGATATTCTTTGAAATTCTTTTATTTAATATATATTTCCTACACTGTTAGGAGTTTTTTTGTAAGAGGACTTTCCTTATTTTAGGAACTGTTTTGCATGTGTACTCTCTGTCCTTTTATGAGAGTACAACCCATTTTGTCTTTTTTTTTCCAGATTTTTGACCATATTTAGACATAATATGTTTAGTAGATGACATTACAAGCTATTGGAGGTTGATTGGTTGATTTTTATGGCAGATTGCATATGTACTCTATGTACTTTCATGAGAGTACAAATTATTTTCTAAATTTTTGTCAGAATTTTTGGCCTGTTTGGAGAGAATATATTTAATATATTCCATTAGAAGTAATTTGGAGGCTTATTGGTTAGCTTTTAGGGATATTTTGCATCTGCACTCTCTGCACTCTCATGAGAGTACAACTCATTTTCTTATTTTTTTCAACTTTTTTGGCCTGTTTGTAGAGAATATGTTTAATAGATTCCATTAGAAGTAATTTGGAGGATAATTGATTGGTTTTGGAGCAGATTTGCATGTCTACTCTCTATACTCTCTTGAGAGTACAACTTATTTTTTTCATTTTTTTCATATTTTTTAGCTTGTTTAAAGAGAATATGTTTAATAGATTCTATTAGAAGCAATTTGGAGACTGATTGGTTAGTTTTGGGAACAAATTTACATGTGTACTCTCTGTACTCTTTTGAGAGTATAACTTATTTTTTTCATTTTTTTTCATATTTTTTGGCATGTTTGAAGAGAATATGTTTAATATATTTCATTAGAAGTAATTTGGAGGCTGATTGGTTGATTTTGGGGACAGATTTACATGTGTACTCTCTTTACTCTAATGAGAGTACACCCCATTTTCTCATTTTTTTCAGATTTTTTGGCCTGTTTGAATATAACATATTTAATAGATTATTTTAGAAGCAATTTGGAGGCGGATTGGTTAGTTTTGGGGGCAGATTTATATGTGTACTCTCTGTACTCTCATGAGATTACATCCCATTTTCTCATTTTTTTTTCAGATTTTTTGGCCTGATTGGAGAGAATATGTTTAATAGATTCCATTAGAAGCAATTTGGAGGCTGATTGGTTAGTTTTGGGAGCAGATTTACATGTGTACTCTCTGTACTCTCATGAGAGTACACTCCATTTTTTCATTTTTTTAAAAACTTTTTTAGCTTGTTTGGAGAGAATATGTTTAAAAGATCCCATTAGAAGAAATTTGGAGGCTGATTGGTTAGTGTTTAGGAGTGTTTTGCATCTGTATTCTCTATACTCTCATGAGAGTACACCCCATTTTTTCTTTTTTTTTCTGGATTTTTTGGCCTGTTTGAAGAGAATATGTTTAATAGATTTCATTAGAAGTAATTTGGAGGCTAATTAGTTAGTTTTTATAGGTGTTTTGTATCTGTACTGTCTGTACTCTCATGAGAGTACACCCCATTTTCTCATTTTTTTTCAACTTTTTTGGCCTATTTGAAGAGAATATATTTAATAGATTCTATTATAAGCAATTTGGAGGCTGATTGGTTGATTTTTAGGGATATTTTATATCTGTATTCTTTATACTCTAATGAGAGTACATCCCATTTTCTCATTTTATTCCAAATTTTTTGGCTTGTTTGGAGAGAATATATTTAATAAATTCTATTAGAAGTAATTTGGAGGTTGATTAGTTAGTTTTTAAGAGTGTTTTGCATATGTACTCTCCGTACTCTCATGAGAGTATACTTCATTTTTAAATTTTTTTCAAATTTTTTAGCATGTTTGGAGAAAATATGTTTAATGGATTCCATTAGAAGTAATTTGGAGGATGATTGATTAATTTTTAGAGGTATTTTGTATCTGTACTCTATGTACTCTCATGAGAGTATACCCCATTTTCTCATTTTTTCAGTTTTTTTGGCATGTTTGGAGAGAATATGTTTAATATATTCCATTAGAAGTAATTTGGAGGCTGATTGGTTAATTTTTAGAGGTGTTTTGCATCTGTGCTCTCTGTACTCTCATGAGAGTACAACCCATTTTCTTATTTTTTTTAGCTTTTTGGGCCTGTTTGGAGAGAATATGTTGAGTAGATTCTATTAGAAGTAATTTGGAGGCTAATTGATTAATTTTTAGGGGCAAATTTACATGTGTACTCTCTGTACTCTCTTGAGAGTACACCCCATTTTCACATTTTGGAGGTGTTTTGCATGTGACATATTTATGTTTGAGCAGGTGAATGAGGTAAATGATCGGTGCGATGATGAAACCGTTATGTCTAATAACCCAAATGTGGGGAAATTCCTTGACACCACTGTTCACAATGAAAAGGAGGCGTATGCATTGTACTGTGATTATGCACATCAAACTAGGTTCAGTGTTATGAAGGATCATGCTACTTGGTGAAATTAAAATCAAAGGATTTTTTTATGTGCAAATGTAGATCAAAAGAAAGCTTTCAATCTAAACTGCTCAGTCAAATTCTAGAAAATAGATACAACGAGTGGTTGTCCGAACATGATTAGATTTTCTATTGATTTAGATGAGAATTGGAAGATTAAAAAATATATAGAAAGTCATAATCATGTATTGGCAAAGCCGTGATCATCTTCTCGATCATACCTAGGCATCATAGATGAAAAATATGTTGAGGTTTGAAAGCAAGTGAATATTAATTATACAAGAGATGCTATTGACTTCATGAGAAGATCATTTTCATCCAAAAAAATAATAATAATATATACATTCAAAATGAGATGTTTGATGCAAGTTGAATTGGTTAATTTTTTTTGGAGCAATGACATGTCAAGGATAGAATATGATTATTTTAGGGTGCTATAATTTTTTATACAAGCTATCGGCTCAATAAATATAATTTTGTCTATGCCCCTTTTGTTGGAGTGAATCATCACTGACAAAATGTCTTATTTGAAGTAGCCTTTATATCAGAAGAGATAATTGAGTCATTCACATGCCTATTCAAGACATTTCTCCAGTAAATGAGTGACAGACATCCTATAACAATATTCATTGATCAAGATCAGAAAATGATGAGAGCTATCGAAATTATATTACCGCATACTCGTTATAGGTTATGCCAATGACATATTTCAAAGAAAGCTCCTTCGAAGGTACATTACTTTAATAGTAATAAGACAGTACAAAATCTATTCTATACATGCATGAGCAAGTGTGACTCACAGGAAGAGTTTGAGCAAGCTTGATCTACCATGCTAGATGAAGGAAATTTGCATGATTATGCTTGGCTGTCTGAGTTTTATAAAATTAGATGCAAGTGGTCCACCGCATTCTACAAAGACTCATTTTGTATGGGAATCTTATCAACGCAACGTAGTGAGTCCACGAATAATGTATGCCATGGAATCTCTAAACCAAAAAGTTCAATCATAGATTATTTCTTAGGATTGGAGAAGGTTATGGATACATGACAACAGAATGAACATGATGAAGATTTTAAGTGCAGCTAGTCAGTAATTGTTCCTGTTGTTAAGACTAGTCCAATTCTGAAATAAGCCGCTATGTTTTACACAAGAAAGCTTTATACAATATTTGAGGAAGAATCTTTACATGGAGTTGGAGGATTAGCTGCAAATGTGTCAGATGACAATCCCATTGAGTATTTGGTGAGAAACTTAGAGAATAAATATGCTTCCAAAATATGGACTGTCCATTTCGATAAGACATGCCTAAATGTAACTTGTAGTTGTAAAAAATTTGAAATGATTTGATTGCTTTGTGCCTACTGCATCTGAGTTCTTAGTCAAGAAGATATTATGCACATTCTGGATAGGTATCTTCTCATGTGATGGCAATCAGAGCAAAGAGGGATATCTACTTTGACAGTGCTTACAAGAACTTAAAAAATGTGTAAGGCAATGATGGAAATGAAGCTGACATTATTTTCCAGAACCACATCAATCGATATGCTTGTCAAATAAACATCAGGGGTAATAAGATAGCTAAGGAGTATATGCTTGAATCCTTTAAAAAACTATATGATAATATCGACTCTATATTATGTGAGAATTCATATCCAACTGACAGAATAACTAAGAAGAAGAAGTCAACCACAACAGATAAAAGAAATGACATTTTAAAGAGGGTGTTTCAAATGCAAGGCTTAAGGGATATTAAGAGAGAACCAAGAAAACCAAAAGTAATTTTCTATTTGCCTCTAAAGTTATAGTATTTAAATATTATTTTTAAACTTTAAACCATCCTACTTTTATTGTTATAGAGACCAAAGAACAATTTGAGAGGGGTGGAGAACATGTAGAGTCACCCATTGCAACACCTTTTTTAGTTATGCCTGAGTGCTTTTCAAAGGTATGCATGAAAAACCCATCAGTCATGCTGTTACATATCATTAACTAATACGATATTCTATTCTAGGAATTTAACTCAAGCTCAACAATCAATCAGTCGGCTGAAGGGTACACTGAGCTGATGATGGATATCATTATAGGGAAACATTTTAATGCATAATATCATTTAGGTGTGTGTTCTTCAACTGTACATACTTTAATGTCGATTTCACTGAAAATGTGTCAGTTAGTAGATAGTATGTTGTACTTGGTGATTATTCTTTGTACTTCGACATCTGTTGGAATTATTTTTAATATGGTGGTGATATTCTATAGTATAAAATTTCCATCAATAGATTATGCATTATATAACCAAATTTTATTGAACATTTTATCTCTAAACATGTGAAACAACCTCCAAATACCTTGTATTTATTTGCATCTTATTTTTATCTACAAATAGGGTAGATCATTTGACATAAAAGGAGAAAATGGAGTGTACTCTCTGGAGAGTACAGAGAGTACACATGCTAAACAACCTCTTAAATCGACAAAAGAACCCTCAAACAGCTTGCATTTGCATCTACTAACTATTTTCTCTCCAAACAGTCAAGTAAAAAGGAGGAGTATCTCTAGAGTACAGAGAGAACATGTGATAAACAACCACTTAAATTGACAAAAGATCCCCAAACAACTTGCATTTGCATCTACTAACTATTTTATCTGCAAACAGGGCCAAATAACTGGCAAAAAAGGAGAAAATGGGGTGTACTCTCTAGAGAGTACAAAGAGTACATGTGCTAAATAGCCCCTTAAATCAGCAAAAGAACCTCCAAACAGCCTGCATTTGCATATACAAACTATTTTATTTGCAAACGGGGCCAAATAGCTAGCAGAAAAGGGAAAAATAAGGTGCACTCTATGGAGAGTACAGAGAGTACATGTGCTAAACAACCCCTAAAATCAATAAAAGAACCTCCAAACAGCTTACATTTTCATCTACAAACTATTTTATCTACAAACAGGGCCAAATAATAGGTAGAAATGGGAAAAATGGGGTGTACTATCTGGAAAGTACAAAAGGTACACGTGCTAAACAACCCCTAAAATAGGCAAAAGAACGTCCAAATAGCTTGCATTTGCATCTACAAACTATTTTTATCTGCAAACACGGCCAAAGAACTGGCAGAATTGGGAAAAATGGGGTGTACCCTCTGGAGAGTATAGAGAGTACACATGCAAAGGTGCTCCAGAACTCCCTAATTTGAATGAAAGAATTGGTGGAAATGCTGAAAAAAAAATTCCGAAAAACAAGTGTACTCTCACGAGAGTATACAGAGTACAGGTGCAAAACATCCCCTAAAATCTACTAGGACGCCAATCACATTCGAAAAAGAAATTTCTGAATTTTTATAGAACTTTCAATTAAATTTTAGCTCTCTAAGCAAAATAATAAATAATATTTAATAAATTATTAGAATATATTGGGCTGTGACATTGAGTTTCAGTAAATGGTAGTGCTCTTAAACTGTTTTTCTTTTTTTTTAAAAAAAATTTAAAATAAAATAAAATAAAGCATGATTTTCAGCTCTGATCTAAATTAGTACGAGTAAATGGAATTGCTCTTAATTTGCACGATATTTATAAGATATGATTGGAATGATTGTAAGTTTGGTTCCGAACAATTTTGACTAAACGGTACTGCTCTTATTACACACGTATTTTATAAAGCCCAAAAAAGGTATCCACAATTGCATTTACATATTTTCATCTTAAATTTGATATTTTATATTTAAAAATTCAATTAATTAGTTTATATGTACTATATCATTTATTGTTATTTTTACTAACAAAGTATAGTTTCTGAAATATTTAAAATATTTTTAATTTAAATTTTTTTAAAAATAACTATTTTACTTTCGATCGGTGCTATATATCATTATTTTATATAGATAATTTATATATTATTTATTGATCCTTCAAATACATTTCTAGTATCTCAAATTTATTTTATTTTAAATTATAATCAATGTCAAATAAAATAGAAAATGAGAAAATTTGGGAAAAAAATGAGAAAATAGTCTGAACTCTTAGGACAATACAGAGAGTACAGTTGCAAAATAACTCAAAAAAGCTAACAATCAGGCTCCAATAACTTGTAATGGAATATATTAAACATATTCTTTCCAAACATACTAAAAATTCTAGAAGAAAATGAGAAAATGGTTTGACTGAGAGAGTACATGCTAAACTAGGAAAAACTACCCATCGTCCAAATCTTTCAACTAGGTAAGAAACCTATTTTCTCCAAACAGGCCAAATAAATTGAAAAAAAATGATAAAATAGTATGTACTCTCTTAAGAGTACAGAGAGTACACATGCCAAACTGCTCAAAAAAGCTATCCATCAGCCTCCAAATTGCTTCAAATGGTATGTAATAAACATATTTCCTCCAAACAGACAAAAAAAGTGAAAAAAAAGTGAAAATAGTCTGTACTCTCACTAGACTACAGAGAGTATACCTGCAAAATAGCTCAAAAAGCTACCCATCAGCCTCCAAATTACTTCAAATGGTATGTAATAAATATATTTTCTCCAAACAGGCCAAAAAATTGAAAAAAAAGATAAAATAGTCTATACTCTCTTAAGAGTACAGAGAGTACACATGCCAAATTGCTCAGAAAAATTACCCATCAGCCTCCAAATTGCTTCAAATGGTTTGTAATAAACATATTTCTTCCAAATTAGCCAAAAAAGTGAAAAAAAGAAAATAGTCTGTACTCTTAGGAGAGTACAAAGAGTACACTTGCAAAATTGCTCAAGAAAGCTACCTATCAGCCTCCAAATTACTTCAAATGGTATGTAATAAATATATTTCCTCCAAATATGCAAAAAAAGTAAAAAAAGAGAAATAGATTCCTCTGAGAGTACAGAGTACACTAAAAGCTCAAAAAAAAGCTACATATTAGCCTCCAAATTACTTCAAATGGTATCTAATAAACATATTTTCTCCAACAGCCAAAAAAATTAGAAAAAAAAAGATAAAATAGACTATACTCTCCTAAGAGTACAGAGAGTACACATGCCATATTGCTAAAAAAGCTACCCATCAACCTCCAAATTGCTTCAAATGATTTGTAATAAACATATTCCCTCCAAACAGGCCAAAAAAAGTAAAAAAAAAGAGAAAATGGTTCTGTATCTCTTTTGGGAGTACAGAGATACAAAATAGCTCAAAAAAGCTATCCATCAGCCTCCAAATTGCTTTAAATGATATATAATAAACATATTTTCTCCAAATAGGCCAAAAGAAGTAAAAAAAATTAGAAAACAGTTTGTAATCTCAAGAGAGTACAGAGAGTACACATGCAAAATAACTCAAAAAAGCTAACAATCAGGCTCCAAAGAGCTTGTATGGAATATATTAAACATATTCTCTCCAAACACGCCAAAAAGCTAGGAAAAAAAAATGCGAAAATAGTCTGTACTCTCATGAGAGTATAGAGAGTACACCTGTAAAATAACTCAAAAAAGCTAATATTCAAGCTCCAAATAACCTGTAATGGAATCTATTAAACATATTATGTCTAAACAGGCAAAAAAAACTAAAAAAAAGAGAAAATGGTCTGCACTCACGTGAGAGTACAAAGAGTACACATGATAAACTGCTGAAAAAAAAGCTATCCATCAACCTCCAAATTGCTTCAAATGGATGTAATAAACATATTCTCGTCAAACAAGCCAGAAAAAGTGAAATAAATTAAGGAAATAATATGTACTGTTAGGAGAGTAGAGATAGTACAACTACAAAACAGCTCAAAAAAGCTAATATTCACGCTCCAAACAATCTGTGATGGAATCTATTAAACATATTCTCTATAAATATGCAAAAAAAATTTGGAAAAAAAATAAAAAAATAGTTTGTACTATCATGAGAGTATAGAGAGTACACATGCCAAACTATTGAAAAAAGCTATCCATCAGCCTCCAAATTACTTCAAATGGCATGTAATAAACATATTCTCCAAACATAAAAATTAAGAAAATAAATTACTCTCACAGAGTATAGAGAGTACAACCAAAAAAAGCTTAAAAAAGCTAATATTCATGCTCAAACAACAGTAATGGAATCTATTAAACATATTCTTTCCAAACAAAGAAAAATCTGAAAAAAAAGGTTTGTACTCTCATGAGAGTACAGAGAGTACACATGTCAAACTGCTGAAAAAATCCACCCATCAGCCTCCAAATTTCTTCGAATGGTATGTAATAAACATACTTTGTCCAAACAGACAAGAAAAAGTGAAAAAAAATGAGGAAATAGTATGTGCTCTGAGGAGAATACAAAGAGTACACCTGCAAAATAGCTCAAAAAAGCTAATATTCAGGCTCCGAACAACCTGTAATGGAATCTATTAAACATATTCTTTCTAAGCAGGCCAAAAAAACTGAAAAAAAAAAGAAAAAAAATGGTCTGTACTCTCATGAGAGTACATAGAGTATACATGCCAAACTGCTGAAAAAACCTACCCATCAGCCTACAAATTGCTTCAAATGGTATGTAATAAACATATTCTCTCCAAATAGGCCAGGAAAAGTGAAAAAAAATTGAGGAGATAGCCTGTACTCTTAGGAGAGTACAGAGAGTACACCTACAAAATATCTCAAAAAAAGCTAATATTTCGGCTCCAAATAACTTACAATGGAATATATTAAATATATTCTTTCCAAACAGGCCAAATAAGTTAGAAAAAAAATATGAAAATGGTCTATACTCTCATGAGAGTACAAAGAGTAAACATGCCAAACTACTGAATAAAGATATCTATCAGCCTCCAAATTGCTTCAAATGGTATGTAATAAATATATTCTCTCCAAACAAGTCAAAAAAAGTAAAATTTTTTGAGAAAATAGTCTGTACTCTCAGGAAAGTACACAGAGTATACCTACAAAACATTCCAAAATAGCTAATATTTAGGCTCCAAATAACCTGTAATGTAATCTATTAAATATATTCTTTCCAAACAGGTAAAAAAAGTTAGAAAAAAAATATGAAAATGGTCTATACTCTGATGAGAGCACAGAGAGTACACTTGCAAAGAAGTTCAAAAAAAGTTAAAATTCAGGCTCCAAACACTTTATCATAGAATCTATTAAACATATTCTCTCCAAATAGGCCAAAAAAACTGAGAAAAACTGAAAAAAAGTTGGGAAAAACTGAAAAAATAAGATGTACTCTCAAGAGAGTACAGAGAGTACACATGCAAATCTGCCCCCAAAATCAACCAATCAGTCTCCAAATTGCTTCTAATGGAATCTAACAAACATAGTCTCTCCAAACAGGCCAAAAAATTTGGAAAAAAAAAAGTGAAAATGGGCTGTACTCTCATGAGAGTATAGAGAGTATAGATGCAAATCTGTCTCCAAAACTAACCAATCAGTCTCCAAATTACTTCTAATAGAATCTATTCAACATATTATCTCTAAATAGACTATAAAATGTGGAAATAAATGAGAAAATGGTCTGTACTTTCTTGAGAGTACAAACAGTACATATGCAAATCCAAACCAACAAGGATCAAGCAACCTACGAATTGCTTATAAGGCCATCTACTGAACATATATTTTATCCAAACAGGTTAAAAAGGATGAAAAAATAGCTAAAAAAAGGGGTCCTAAAGCTCCACACATGTTAACTACTAAACATGGCATCTACTAGACATGTTATCTCTAGAAAGGGTTTAAAAGAAAAAATAATAGCTTGTAATGGCATCCATAAACACACCACATAGATACATTTCTAAAGCAATTGATTTACAACATATCAAACTTCAATTCAACATTTGTCAAATCAGTTTTTTCATACCCAAACAAAAGATAGCATAAGCGAACTCAGCCCTGAAGCAATTCATCTTCTTTGACCAATCCTGGTGGTCAGCCTAGTCCATTGAAGGCTTCCTGATTGCTGCTTTCATGTATTTGCAGACAAACATCCCACAGTTGACACTATTTTCTTGGACTTGTAGACCACTCATCACTTCAATTGGCCATTCTGTGGGATCTCTTTGGAAAGACTGGCTATCATCTTTGACAAGTAATTTGATATAAATAGTAAGAAATATAGTT
This sequence comes from Cymbidium sinense, assembly GCA_021442155.1. NCBI lineage: Eukaryota > Viridiplantae > Streptophyta > Magnoliopsida > Asparagales > Orchidaceae > Cymbidium > Cymbidium sinense. The sequence continues at coordinate 3,614,099 of CM038232.1, forward strand.
AATAATTAGGCACAAAATATGCACTTTAGGCAAATCAAAATGAGAACAATTCTTATAATTTCAGGAAGAATGGCCTTATGAGTTGGGTTTGATAATGAATCATAAAATACCAAGCCCCTTGCTTAGTATGCCCGACCATGAGTGTCCAATGCTGATTATTTTTAACTGGAAGTAAGAGTAACTCAGCCCTTGAAACACTATCTACAGTGACATGCTGGATGAACATTTTGCTTTCCTTTTGTAGGCCATATTTAGCATAACTCTGTAGGAAGCGAAGAGAAAGTTTATAATTAGTGGCTTCTAACTATCTAAACTAGGAATGGATCGTATTACCCAAAGTTCTATGGAGTAACTTACTTAGTGCAGGCATGAAACATACAAATAGGGGACATATAGCCCAGGATATAGCGAGTACTTCTTGACTAGTAAAAAGGCGAAGGCATCGACGTGTGCATATGGCAAATACTAATATGTCAGCAACTCATCAATCTGGCCTTGCACAATGATGATATTCCCAACCGTGAATACGCTATCACCCCTGCATTTGGGAAATATGAGAATGAGAGCCTAATTAAATGAATAGGTGATTTTATGTATACAGAAGGAGTTGAATGAAAAATGACTTACTTCTCCTTGAATCTGGAGCACGAGGTGTCAATGAGCTGTAGCATTGGCTTGGGCAGGACTTCTCTTGATGAGAAGTAAATAATATGATGTGTCTCAGCTGGCTACAAGAAAATTAGTGATGAAGAAAGTTAGTGATGAAGAGCTAGATTCATTGTGAATTAAGGCATAATCTACTAAGATGATGCATACCTCCGCCTGATGCTCCTCAACTACAATGACATTAGTCGGTGATTCATCCATTGATATTGGAGCATCTTTGCTAACCTACATAAAAATTTAGTGAAATCAGCTACTATTAGGGGGCAATATTTTAAGGAGCCAGGTCTCCACTTTTGATATGTTCTTAAATGAAAGGCAGACCTGTGTTACACCAATAAGAAAATATGATGATTTACAACATGAATAAATAAATTATAATATAAATAAAGTGAAATTATTTTGTGTCACATCGTGTCCTCCCAAACTAGTGAAGGAGTCATATGCAAACTTTATTTTTGGCCATCGTAACATACGTGGCTTTGCAGAAGGAAAGAGTGGCCTTATGATGCCTATGTGCTCTGCCGCCTAGATCTGTAAAGAATATTTATATAAGTTAACTTCAATGCATCAAATACTACAAATCTAAAAATGTAGAACGTACCATTAGAAGAGTGATAAAGCCACTCATATACTGGTGCTCGTTCTCTTTGATGTAATACCATCAAATTGTGAAACCAAAAGCTAAATGGCCTCTGACAACAGACGCTAAAAATTTGTTTTGTCGTCATAGTAATCAATCGGCGCTACTCTATAGTTGTGATATATAAAAAAAAGATTTGAAAGCAAACAATGTATGTATAACTGCACAAATTATGCCACAATCAACGAGTGATCTAAATTCTTAAGTTTATTCTTAAAATCTACTGAGCTGAACTTTGACAGTGAGGATTTCTGCCATATGATCTTCTCCCCTCTATTTGGCATCCCTATAATTAATGCAACTTCGTTGGGCATGAAAGAAATGCATTAGCCACCAAAAAAGAATGCTTGCTTCTCTATATCCTAGTAAGACATGATTGAAGTGATGGCAGCTGAGTCTTGCTGAATTTCATGTAGCCTAATAAGTTGATATAAATGAAGCCTCCTTAAAATGTTAATAACTTCATGAGTAAAGCAAGTTGAAATATTATCGAACACCGCTCTAATGGTGATAGGCCTGCATCTAGAAGTTATCATTTTTCAAGACATGTTAAACTTCAAAATAAAAAATCAATTAATGAGAACATTATCAGCAGAATGGAGGCCTAGAGAGTACACAAGCAAAACAACCACTAAAATTAGCAAATTCTTCATGAAACATCTCCAAACATCTTCCAATGAGATATAATAAATATATGATAAGACCCATAGTTTTACAAACTAAAAAAATATGGTGTACTCTCATGGGAAATATACATAAAATATATTATATCCAAACATAGAGTAATAACTGAAAGAAAAAAAGAAAGAGAAAATAGTCTATACTATCATGAGAGTATAAAGAGTACACATAGAAATCTACCCCCAAAACTAACCAATTAGCCTATAAGTTGCTTCTAATAGAATCTAATAAATATATTCTCTCCAAGCAGGCCATAAAACTCAGAAATAAATGAGAAAATGGTCTATACTCTCATGAGAGTACAGAGAGTACACATGTAAATTTGCCTCCAAAACTAATCAATCAGCCTCCAAATTGCTTCTAATGGAATCTAATAAATATATTCTCTCCAAATAGACCGAAAAATCTGGAAACAAATGTGAAAAATGGTTGATACTCTCATGAGAGTACAGAGAGTACACATACAAATCTACCTCTAAAACTAATCAATCAGCCTCCAAATTGCCTCTAATGGAATCTAATAAACATATTCTCTCCAAACAATCCAAAAAATTTGGAAACAAATGTGGAAATGGTCTGTACTCCCATGAGAGTATAGAGAGTACATATGCAAATCTATCTCCAAAACTAACTAATCAGCCTCCAAATTAGTTCCAATGGAATCTATTAAACATATTTTCTTCAAACAGGCCAAAAAAGCTGAAAAAATGAGAAAATGGGAGTGTACTCTTATGAGAGTATAGAGAGAACAGATACAAAATAATCATAAAAACTAACTAATCCCTCCAAATTACTTCTAATAGAATCTATTAAACATATTCTCTCAAAACATGCCAAAAAATCTAAAAATATTTAAAAAATGGGGTGTACTGTCATGAGAGTACAGAGAGTATAGATACAAAACACTCATAAAAATCAATCAATCAACCTCCAAATTATTTATAATGGAATCTAATAAACATATTATCCCCAAACAAGCTGAAAATTCTAGAAAAAAAGAGAAAATGGGGTTACTCTCATGAGAGTACAGAGACTACACATACAAATCTATCTCAAAAACTAACCAATTAGCCTCTAAATTGCTTGTAATGCCATCTAATAAATATATTCTCTCCAAATAGGCCACAAAATGTGGAAAAAATGAAAAAAAAAATAAGTTAGACTCTCACAAGAGTATAAAGAGTACATATATAAATCTACCCCCAAAACCAATCAATCAGCTTCCAAATTACTTATAATGGAATCTATTAAACATATTCTCTCCAAATAGGCCAAAAAATCTAAAAAAATGAAAATAAGTGTTCTCAAGAGAGTAGAGTACACATATCGCCCAAAACTAATCAATCAGTCTCCAAATTGCTTCTGATGGAATCTATTAAACATATTCTCTCCAAACTGGCCAAAAAATATGAAAAAAAAAGCTGTACTCTCAAGAGAGTACAAAGAGTGCACATGCAGATCTGCCCCCAAAATCAACAAATCAGCCTCCAAATTACTTCTAATGAAATCTATTAAACATATTCTCTCCAAACAGGCCCAAAAATTTAAAAATAAATTAAGAAAATAGTTTGTACTCTCATGAGATTACATATAGTACACATGCAAATCTGCCTTCAAAACTAACCAATTAGCCTCCAAATTATTTCTAATGAAATTTAATAAACATATTCTCTCCAAACAGGCAAAATAATTTAGAAAAAAAAATGAGAAAATGGGGTATCCTCTCATGAGAGTACAGAGAGTACACATGCAAATCTGTCTCCAAAACTAACCAATCAGCCTCCAAATTGCTTGTAATGCCATCTAATTAATATATTCTCTCCAAACAAGTCAAAAAAATATGGAAACAAAATGAAAAAAAATAAGCTGTACTCTCAAGAGAGTACAGAGAGTACATATGCAAACCTACCCCCAAAAACTAATCAATCAGTCTCCAAATTGCTTCTAATGAAATCTATTAAACATATTTTCTCCAAACAGGCCAAAAAATCTGAAAAAAAGAGAAAGTAGTCTATACTCTCATGAGAGTATAGAGAGTACATATACAAATCTACCTCCAAAACCAACCAATCAGCCTCCAAATTACTTCTAATAAAATCTAATAAACATATTCTCTCCAAACAGGCCAAAAAATATGAAAATAAATGAGAGAATGATCTGTATTCTCGTGAGAGTACATAGAATAGACATATAAATTTGCCTCCAAAATCAACCAATCAATCTCCAAATTGCTTGTAATGCCATCTAATAAACATATTGTCTCCAAACATGCCAAAAATGTAAAAAAAATGAAAAAATAAGCTGTACTCTCAAGAGAGTATAGAGAGTATACATACAAATCTGCCCCTAAAACTAACCAATCAATCTCTAAATTACTTTTAATAGAATCTATTAAACATATTCTCTCCAAATAGGCCAAAAAGTCTAAAAAAATTGATAAAATAAGATGTACTCTCAAGAGAGTATAAAGAGTGCACATGTCAATCAGCCTCCAACACCAACCAATTAGCCTCCAAATTACTTCTAATAGAATCTAATAAACATATTATCTCCAAATAGGATTTAATAGCTAAAAAAAACTAAAAAAATAAGCTGTACTCTCAAGAGAGTATAGAGAGTACACATATAAATTTTCCTCTAAAACTAATCAATTAGCCTCCAAATTATTTTTAATGGAATCTAATAAACATAGTCTCTCCAAATAGGCCAAAAAATTTGAGAAAAAAAAGTGAAAATGGTCTGTACTTTCACAAGAGTACAGAGAGTACACATGAAAATCTGCTTCCAAAACTAACCAATTAGCCTCCAAATTTCTTGGAATCTAATAAATATATTCTCTCCAAACAGGCCAAAAAATCGAGAAAAAAAATGAGAAAATGGTCTATACTCTCAAGAGAGTACAAAGAGTATACATGTAAATGTACCTCCAAAACCAACCAACCAGCCTTCAAATTGTTTGTAATGCTATATAATAAACATATTCTCTCCAAACAGGCCAAAAAATATGAAAAAAACTGAAAAAATGAGCTGTAGTCTCAAGAAAGTATAGAGAGTACACATGCCAATCTACCTCCAAAACCAACCGACCAGCCTCCAAATTACATCAACTGGAATCTATTAAATATATTATCTCAAAATTGGATTTCATAGCTGAAAAAATAAGCTGTACTCTCAAGAGAGTACAAAAAGTACATATGCAAAACAGTCCTAAAAATCAACCAATACCTTCTCTTTAGAAAGCCATGTAACAATATATTATATCCAAACAGGTCAAATCAAAAAAAATAACAAAATGGGTTGTACTCTCCTGAGAGTACAAAGAGTACAGATGCAAAACTGAATTAAACAACCATCAAGCAACCTACAAATAAATTATAATGCCATTGACTGAACATATTATATCCAAACTGGCTCCAAAATTCATCAAATTCTTCATGAAACAACACCAAATATTATACAATGGGATATACTAGACATATGACAAACCTCATAGTTGATAATTTTGAAAATAACGGCGTGTACCATTATGAGAGTAGAGAGAGTACACATATAAAATATCTCAAAAAACCAGTAAAACAGTCTCCTTTCCTTTACAGAACTCAAATGTTCCAAATGCTCTCCTATTCGATAGTGACAACAATAGAGAAAACCCTAAATTTATTAAAGTTCAAGAATGCAGGAAGAAATACCTTATATAATTTAATTTTAATGCCCAAGATTTAGCAGGGAAGGTCGACACTGAGAGAGAGCTGAGAGCTAATAAAAATTTTTGTGCAAAATGAAATCCCTAAACTGTTCTGTGATGAAGAATGTGGAACAACGCATGCAATATTTTCTCCTCCCATTGTTTAAACTACCGGGGTAACGCATTACGGCGTTAAGCACCATCACAAGTAAGTGAAAAAGTGCCTTTTTTATATTGGACAGATGAATGATACCCCGGATGAAGTACGTCCGACTACGTAATATTTTCCCGCTCCATGGTCTAATCTCTTTGTCCGACTCTTTCGAGTTTATATGAATTTTCACTTTTGGAAAACAAGAGTACAAGGTTCTCTTTTTCAATGTTGATGGACTAATTTTTTTAATAATTATAAAATTGATTTTCTTAATAGAGATTTAAAACTTGATGGCACTCGAATAGACTAAATAATGTAGAATAATGTGGGTGATTTTGGATAGAATAAATAAGAGTATTTAGGTGGTAAGATACAATTTGTTTAGTTGTAATTCCAACATTTGGAGAAATTATTACTTGTGGAGTTTGGATGCAATTTTAAGTCTAGACTCCAATAGCATTAAGTTACTTGGCTGTGTACATAATATGTGTATATAATTCAGATTATGTACACATACTGCATACATGTCAGATGGTACAATGCTATTAGAGCCTAGAATTATAGTTACGTCTAGACTCCGCACTTAATAAATTCTCCAACATTTGATTGATTGGTTTGCAAAATTAATATGAATTTTAAAATTCATAAATCAATAAAATACAATGAGCTATTTCTTACATATAAAATAAATGAAAATAAAATTATAATTATGTTTGTGAATGATTGGATAATATGTAGAACCCACATATTGACTAAGTATAATGTTGTATGCTGTACACATATTAATTGATATATGGAGGTCACATTAATTTCTTATAACTTGTCAGATTGAGTCTAGACGTAGTTTTATATCTGAGCTCCAATAACATTGCACCATAATATATATATATATATATATATATATATATATATATATATATATATATATATATATATATATATATATATATATATATATATATCCATTTTTTCTTTCATGGAATAGAAATTTGACATTGTGATATTGGCTGAATCCTCAATTGATTTTACTTGCATTATCTAATCTATCTTTTTGATCAATCTGATATTGATAATACTCAAAACTACTTAATGATAAGTGGAATAATGTTTCCAATATAAAACTATATCCAAAATTATGACTTGGTATTAGGCAAAGCTGCAAATTGACATATATTCCCTCTAATTGCTATTGATCTAAATATTCTCCTTGATAAAGTGATTCTTGATTCATTGTTCATTCAAGCTAAATAGGAGTTTATAATTCCATCTCTATCAGATTATATTTTAAGCAAAAGTCAAACATAAACTTGCTCTTTTAGCGAATCAATTCCTATGACTCATGTCCTACCTCCTACTCAAATTTATGGTAATCTTACTTTAGAGGTTAGAGTAGTTTTAGTTAGAGGTTATTCTTCTTCCTTCACCTTTTAATCTAGTGGTCTTCTACATTCTATGATTGATTACTCAAATATTCAGCTATTTTTGTATTTTATATCTAACAATATCATATTAGAAGATAATTTTTTATAAACTTTTTAGATTATTTCAAACCTATTTTGAGCCATTATGGTAGAAATAAGAAAAAATATTATGAAAAGTGCCTTGACTATACAAGAACTTTAGTTGCATTTTTAGAAAGTAATGATCAGCATGAATGGGAGATTAATTACAATTAATATCTCAATTTGGGTGGGGTATCTATTTGTATCTTATTTTATCCTATTTTGTTTCCTTTTTTTAAAAAAACTTTTTTGAGGCTAAGATTTCCCTTTTACTGAACTATGCTTTATTTGATCTTCCTCTAGGAGGGTGCTCAGACAGCTTCTTCTCTAACATTAAAAAGTTTAAAATTTTAAATTATTTTCATTTTTATTGATGGAAATTATCTTTGAATTAAAAAAAGCTTAAAAATATAATAAAATTTAATTTAAAAAAACACAATTGAAGAGTAGGTATAGTGGAATTCTAAGTGAAGAGTCCATCATGTCACCATCATTCAAAAAATCTTAAAAAATTTTAAATAAATCATGGGCGATGCCGGCAAGGACTCATGCTCTGGGGAATTCATGTACAAAATAATCATCATCCTCCTCAAAACTAATTTATCTCAACTTAGCTAACAAATTCTTTTATCTTTTATACATATATGTATATAGAGAGAGAGAGAGAGACTTGGCCAATTTTTTAATTTGAAAGGGAACGTTTATATATATATATATATATATATATCCATTTCTTCCTTTTATTTTTATTATCTAATATGTCTTTTGGTCAATCCGATAATGATATATTCAAAACTGTTTGATTATAAGTGAAAAAATGCTTCCAATTTAAAGTATCCCATTTTTCCTTTTTTTTTTTATCATTTCTTCTGTTCTTGCTTCCTGTTTCAATCTACCAACTATTGACAAAAACGGCCAAAAGTTTCTATTTAGCATTTTTTTTTTAAGAAAAGACGACACAATTCCAGCCAATTGGTTTGTAAATTTAATATGAGGTTAACGTTTAATAAATTTTTAATTGATTTTTGATTATATATATATGTAAACTATTAATCAAACATAAAAACTTGCATTGACATTTCAATTTGATTTTAAATTAAAAAAATTAAATGCACATCCAACTAGGGGTGTAAACGAGTCAATTGAGCGAAATTGTTGTCAGATCTTTATTTTTTGTCAATCTTTCGTTTATAGCTCGTTGTCAAAAAAAAAATATTCGTTCGTTTACCGGTTCTAAATTAATCGATTTTATATTTTAATAATTTTTTATTTTTTTATTTTTAATTAAAAATAATTATTAAAATCTTATGCAATGAAAAACCAAATATTTGACAAAAAATTAAAGCTAAAAAATATACAATTATACAAAATAATTATATACAATCATAATTATTATTTTTATAAAAAAAGTTTTTTTTAAAAAAAAAATTAAAATTAGATTTAAAAAATCAAAATTATATACAGTTAAATTTATGTTCTTAAATTAAATAATTTTCAATAAGAGATTCAAAATCATTTTTTACACAAATTGAACACAACTTCAAATACTAATTTATAGCCTAACAAAATTCACAAACTCATATATCATATATGCATATACAAATTTACAAATTCATAACTTATATAATTTACAAATTTACAGATTTACAACTTTCTAAAATAAATTCAACCTAAAATTTTATATGACCATATACAACTTAATTTCAAAAAAATAAAAGCTAAGAAAATACAAAATTTACAATTTCCAAATATCAATTTCTAATCAAATCATTTGCTTCAGCTTTAATGTTAAAGTTTTATAGTTTCTTCCTATCTTCAAAATCCAACCAATCAATCTTCAAATCAGAATATGCACTTTATGTTAACAAAACTAGCAAAAAAATTATAAAATAAATATTATGAGTGGGCTAAACTAAAATAAATAATCATTGATGATCAATTTAATCTGTATGAATATTAGACATTCAAAAAGATGATAAAATGAAAGATTAATATTAATAAGACTAGGATCTGTAAAAAAAATGAAAATAAGTGTAGCATTTGTTCCAAATTGACAAAATAAAATCACAAAAAAATGACAATAAAATCACAAAGATGATAAAATGAAAGATTAATATTAATAAGACGGATCTAAAAAATATGTAGTATTTGTTCCAAATTGACAAAATAAAATCACAAAAAAATGACAATAAAATCACAAAAGATGATAAAATGAAAGATTAATATTAATAAGACTTGGATCTGTAAAAAAAATGAAAATAAGTGTAGCATTTGTTCCAAATTGACAACAATGAAATCACAAAAAAAAAAAAAAAAAAATAAGCGAAGCATGTGTTCAAAAAAATCCAAACTATTAAGCTAACTATCATTGATTAAATGATAGACATTCAGAAAATTGACAAAATGTAATCTCAAATTAAATATATTGAAAATACATATACCAAATATCAAGCTAAGTTGCATCTCATACATCTATTTATAGTTTTCATCATTTATTAATGTGTAATATCACAAGTGATATTACACATTAATAAAGACTGCTCCAAATTGACCAAGTGTAGCATCAAAAGATCTTACCATAGCCCAATAAGAATGCAAAGAACAAAACCACCAGATATGTAATGCAAGAGCAAAACCAGCAAACAAAGAACCAAACCGCAAGAACAAAGAACCGAAACCAACCAACAAGAAACCTTCTAGATATGAAAAATCTTGAAAAAAGAACCAAACAAAGAAACCAACCAAACAAAGAACCAAAATTAAACCAACTAGAATTACGTAAGTCTATCGAGAAACTAGAGAAGAGATGGGAATACAACAACATTAGACAGGGTAACCCCACCACAAAGACAACCTGCTGGACAAAGGACCTGAAAATTCTGCAATAAACTCAATAGTCCAATTCTGCCAATAGTCTGCCAATTAAATTTAAATGTTTATGCAATCGGGAACAAAGAGAAAATAAAGAAAGAAATTCTAATAAATTTTCTAGTTAATGTCATGGTTAAGATAGTCAGAAGATGAAGCGATCCTTTTCTGACTAAATAACAATCCATAGAAGGTAAAAAAAGAGAAGGCCAAGACATAACATTATTATATAACAACCTCACACCGCAATTGAATGACTGCTTTAAGTAACCTCAATTCGCCAACAACCAACAATGAAGTTTTCTTACACCTGAAGCAGGGGAAATAAAATGAAATTGCAAACCAGCTTCATCTACAGATAAAACAGATCCATTTCCATAATTCAAAAAAAAGAAACAAAACAGAACTAAACAGAAAAACACCAAGAAAAATGTTAGCTCAGATATGCTAAAAGATATGCAAGGAAAAGGTTTTCTACCATGAAGGACTATTTTCATCCTTACAAGTTACGTTTACCAAAAATTCATTCCTTAATAAGAAAGCGCAAAAAACAACCAATAGAATCCAAAAAAAAATGCATTCTGCTTAGTCTCAAAGGAAAATGTCACCAAAGATTAAAGTGAATATCGTACTCAAGAACTAATAGAGACAAGCATGTCAAAAGCACCATCGCTGATATGGTTGTAAATCTAACAACCAAATAGTTAATCATCAAAATAAGTATTGCAACCAGATAATGAAACAACATAAGTAATATCTTCTAAAGCTGATATGGTTGTATCCTTCTCCAAAGCTAAATATTTTCCTAGTTTAACATAAAGGTTCTTCTCCTCCATTAACTCTGAAATAAAAGTGGATAACATTATAGAATGAAATTTATCAAATTTATTAAATAGACTAAATTAAGTTGGAAAAGTACCAAAGGATCTTTAATATTGGGCTGAGTGCCTCTAATCCAACTAGCTGTACATACAAGTGCATTGACTATTTTTGGTGATAAAGAGCTCCTATAATCATCAAAACTCTACCACCAAAGACTAAATGCGATTGATGCAAGGTGATGGGAATTGTTAAAACATCCCTAGCCATCTTGGACAAAATAGGATACTTGAGAGTATTCATCTTCCACCACTCAAGAACATCAAAAGAATCACTACTGCTCATAAATAATCCTTCCTCCAAATATATTTGTAAATCAGATTTTGATGGCTGAATAGAACCTGAAGCAACAACAAAATCCGCAAATCCTAACATACAGTCGAAGTTTGATGAAAAGGGCACGTCAACTATTGCTTGTGATGATCCACTAAGCAAAGAGCTTGAAACACTATTATCTACTGAATACTGATTATATATCTCCCAAATAACATCCTCAATGCTCTTAATCTTGGACTCTACCTCAAAACTAGAGTATATTTTAGGAAATGTAAAAGTAATGAATTTCATTTTGAGACGTGGATCAAGCACTGCAGCCACAACCATGAGTAGATTGCATTCTCCCCAATATTTGTCAAATTTAATTTTCATAGCAGTGGCCATTTGCTTGATAAATTGATCCAAGGAATTGCACTCTTCATTAAGCAATTTCTTAACATGCATGACTGTAGGAAGAAACAAATTGGTAGTTGGATAAGAAGAACCTGAAATCATTTTTGTCACATTATGGAAAACAGAAAGAAACCTTCTAATCTGCTCATAGCTATGCCATTCAATCTCAGAAGGTAACCACTTGTAGTTAATCTTGATCGATAATGAATGAACACATTGTAAATAAATGCACTCAAGCATTAAGTGGAGTTCCACCTTGTAGGAACATCAATACATAATCCCTTTGAAGTAGGGACCCCTAACCGTTTCGCCACTTCAACAAACTTATGTAAACGAGAAGGAGATTTTTTGAGGTATTTTACTGTCTCCCTTATTTTAATGGTTATTTGTTGCACCTCTTTCAACCCATCTTGAACCAGTATATTCAAGATGTGAGCACAACATCTAACATGAAAGAAATGACCCTAAAAATGTAACTTCCCTCTTGACTGAAAATTATTTTTTAAAGCATTTGCAGCAACATCATTATTACTAGCATTATCCAGTGTGATAGTAGATACCTTGTCCTGCAAATTCCAATCTAGCAAACAATCACATATAGCATCACAAATAAAAGTACCCGTGTGTGGAGGATCAAGTTTCAAAGTGACGATGATTCTCTTATGCAACCCAAGAATCATCAATAAAGTGAATTGTTAAGCACATGTAGCCTACTGTTTGATTTGATGTCCAACAATCAGAAGTCAAAGAAACTCTATGAATGCACTTAAGAAAAGTTTTCAATCTCTTTTCCTTTTCATAAACTTTCATGCAATCACTTCTAATTGTGTTTCTAGATACCTTCTCATAATTGGGATTCAATACCTTCAAAGAATATTAAACCACATATGCTCAACCATCCTAAACAGATACTCATGCACAATAATCATCTTTGCAATTATCTCTAATCAAGATGATCATAATTTTGGGGTCATAATAGGAATCTCAATTTCGAGTTGACATCAAAAGGCATAAAATTTAATTTTTTTGCCTTTTGTCCGTTCAACAACCCGCTTATTCTTGGCCTTGATTTTACATTCCTTCACATGGCGCAAAAAAGTTGTGAAGTTGTGCCGCTTTTGATTTATGAAATTTCTGACAATATATTGTAAAGAGGGTATACTCTCCCCTTAAATACGTAAGTGGTTTCTATAAAATACTCCCACATCAAGATACTCTCTTCCTACCTCTCTTTGGACATCAACACTAGTAGTCTCAAATGTATGCTCCTCTGATTCAACTTGTTGTGAAGTACTTGGTATATCATTACCTACAACTAAATCATTACCACATGATGCAGACTGAGAATGATCCACATTAGACATGATTGTTCACTAAACAAAAAAGAAAATATGAGTTACTTAGGACCACATACACATACACTCTCCAATCTCCATACTAAACTTCATATTCAATATTCAGTTACTCTTCTCATTTAATCAGCTCAAAAAAAATTGCAACTCCAAGCTATACATAATTAAGCTAATCTACTATCACCACCAAATCACCAATAAATAGTATCCATGCCATTGATGCCAACAGACTAACCAAAATAATGGCCGAACAGAAATAAATAGTATCCATGCCAACAGAGACAATAAAGTAATGGCCGAACCAAAATAAATAGTATCAAACTATCCATGCCAACAGAAACTGAAAAATCAAACAGAGCCTGTAACATATTACATATATTTCTAAAATAACAGAGACAGTAGAGTAATGGTCGAACAGGACAAACCGAGACATCAGAGTAATGGCCGGACATGACAATTTAGAATGAGAACTGAGAAGAGTAAAAGAAAATGAGAAATCAAAGAGACAAAGAATATATAGCTCCCAAATAACAGAGACGAATAATACGGACAGACAAACCGAAAAGCACTTCGTGCATTTTAATAACCTACAAAGAATAACTAATCATCCAACCACAACAAGCATAGTGCATAAGATGTAGAATATCGCATATGGCATAATAATAAGCACTTCAAGCATTTCAATACCAGAGGTCCAGACAACAACATATAGCACATATATCAAGTGACTCAAGTCACAAATGAAAAATCGTGAAAACAACATTGTTGATAAAAGAAAATAATGATAGCGATATGAAAGTAATCGAGTCCCAAGTAGAAGCCTCATAAAAATAAGAAAATAATGGTCGGTACCAAACCCTAGAAATCCAGAGATCGCATCCAGAGGTTCGGCTATTGCTTACAGATATTACCATTGCAATTTGCAACTCGCAAAACTCACAACTCGTAAGACTCTTGCTAAGAAGAGTAGAAATTCGGCGGCCAAAACACTGAGACGAGAGAGGGAGTCGAGGGACTTACAGGATTAGGGAAAAGTCGAGGCAGAGTCGAGAGGCAGAGTCGAGGGCTGCCAAAATGCGAACGAGTCGAGATAGGGTAATATCGGATATCGCCGCTCCGCCGTCTTTATTTTAAATCCCGTTAATATAAATTCCTATGGCTGGGATTAACTAATACCACCTAAAACCTAAACAGTAAAGAGTAAGCATAAATGCATAATTATAAAAAACCTATAATAATAATTACTAATATATTTTAGCTTATTTTATTTAAAAATTTTTAACTAATTTTATAATTAAATTAAATATCAATTTTAAAATATTTAATGACATAAATATAAAATTTAATATAAATTCTTTATTTATTTCGAACTAAATCGAGCCAAACATCGAACAAAGGATTGTTAGGTGTTACATTTCATTTATCGAGCACGAAATATTTGTTAGTGTTCCATTTTACTTAACGCAAATCTGAAGCTAAATATCGAATACACGTTAGAGAACAATGAGCTTTTTTTGACGCCACATCCAACACATTAGTTAGCTTATGATTTTGATTCATACCTCAAACATAAAAAAAAAAATCAAATTGTTTGGGGCATTTACATACATACAACACAATTCTTATATATTTGCATATATAACATCTAAATAGTAATAATTACATAAACAACACAAAAATTTTGAGATCACATAAAAAAATAAATAAATAAATAAACTATTTTCACTACTTTTTTGAAAGTGAAATGCATCCTTTGATATCTGAAAAGTACAAAAATATGAAATCATCTTAGATGTGTAAATATATAAGAATTATGAGGTATATATATATATATATATATATATATATATATATATATATATATATATATATATATATATATATATATATATATATATATATATATAATATATATTTTTCTTCTTTAATCATATTTTTTTCTTCAAGTCAATTTGACAGCTTTGCCAAACACAAAGTCATAATTTTTAAAATAAGTTTTATGCATCACCGAGTAACCAAAGACATGAAATTTTCCCGAGGAAAGATTGAATTGGCAAAAGCATATATTTATGCATCACCAAGTAGGTCTTGTACCTTACATCTCAAGTACTAACAATGATGCCGTACTCACTTATGCCTTTCATACACTCATATATGCATGTGAAAATTGGATAAGAAATCCCTTTTTCTACTTAATGAAAATCATGCATCATAAACATTCAAATTTTCTCAAGTAACTTAGCATGCATCATAAGGTGTGCTAAACATTCCCATTTGGTATGTATAGATAAGCTCAGGATCCATTCATATGCATGTTATATATGTTAGGAAAAAATAAAGAGATGTGTGTTTTGTGAATTTAATTCACTTTACTGAATCTTAAAATGCCTTTCTTTTGAATAGGTTTGTTTAGAGTTCATCTAAACTTAGGATTAATTAAAACATCTAATAAAATATTCTCTAAATAAAACTAAAACATGAATCCACTTTAGAAATTACTTAGGTTAGGGAAGAAAAGAGGAGTTCTCTTCTCTTTCCCTCTCGTTACAACTTAGTAATTAGTTGTAGGATTCACTTGAACCTAATCAAAACAAAAAATAAAATCAACATAAATAACTAAACAACTTAAATAAAACCCTCCTCTAAGTTGAACATTCTTCACAGTTAGAAAACTCTAAGTTAAAGCAATAGCTAAGCATACCACACAAAAGTACACACATTAAATTTAGCACTAGCTTTAGATTAGGACAGTGCATGGTTTGATATTTGCTTTTATTTTATTATGTGATATTTTAGACTAGAGGTTAGGGTGCATATGCGTAGGCTGAATGGTAGGACGATCTTAGTCTAACCATTATCTTTTGCAGGGGACTGTGCTTAAGGGGCGCTATAATAAATAAAAATATGAATGTTTTTTGTTGTGCAGGTGCTTATACCCCTAAGCATAATCCAATAGGTCAGGTGGACTTAGTCACCCATGTGTGGGGTGTTAAAGTTCAATATACATGCTTGGGATTTGTATGGTTTGTTTTAGCTAATCTCTATTTTGCAAGTGTTAGTTAGATTTCTATTTTTTCCTTTTCATGTAATTTTTGCAATTAGGATTTTGGAATGACTGTTATGGAGATTAGAGTGAGCATTGCTTATAAGATTACATCTTAAGTACCATGTGAAGCCTTTGGATCATTCACCTTCTAACCATCCAAAAGAAGGAACCAAAGAAGAAAGAAAAAAAGAAGAAGAAAGAAGAAAAGAAGAATGAAGAAATGAAGCTTGAAGACCCCCATAACAATGAATTTCTTTACTTAATTGCACCTAATTCATTTGTAATCCGGGTTATATAAGGGTAGAGCTCGGCTACCCAATTTATTTTCAAGTTTGTGCGGTGGTGCTCGACCACAATTGGCCTCTTATTCTTTTACGATTAGCTTTATAAATTGATTGACGATTTATTTAGCTTGTGCATTAAGTGTCATCCTTTTCCTAGTTTCTTCCTTGCTTTATGTATGGCCTGGATGATGATCAGACTCTTAGGTAAAAATAAATCTTCTACCAAACTTAACAATTCAAAATTAAAATAAAGAACTCATTACCTCACCTAAAGCTTAGGCTAAAAATCAAGATAAAAGAATTAGCAACCCCTTAGCTGGATGAGTATTTCTTTTTTAACATCATGCATAAAAACATCTTGTTTCACTCTTGATTGGAGGGCTTCACCTTTTTGAGAAACTTGGAGCTTTGAGCTATGGTGGAAACACACCTCCTCCCTTCTTCCTGATTTTGGCCAATAATCTTACTTCTCATGCATTAGGCATATGAATCCTATTAGCCTAACTCAAAATGATTATCCAAAAATGAGAATAAAATGTAATATGCATTAGATTTAGGTCATTACTCATGCGTACATGATCTAGTCTCTTAGGGAGTGAGTTTTAGGACCTAGTCTCTTTCTAAATAAATAACAGCTAAGCTATCTTGCATAAAGCATATGATTTGTCTACATGAATTTAAAATTGTAGGAGGAGTTTGTTTGTGGCCATCCCCAGCCAGTTGTAAGTCCAAGCAGTCAGGTAGTTTGTCCTCTCTTGTTGAGGCAAACCAAATACCCATTTTTCATCTTAGATTTAGGTTGTGCTTTTGGCCCTTGCCAAAGCTCCCTATATTTAGGTTCTGAGGTTGCTTCTCCCCTTTGGGGGCCATAAGTATAAATCCTCATCTCATTTCTATATATTGTATTGTGGAATCATCGATAAATTTCTAATGAAAAATTCAACTCAAACAAATTTAATCATTTTCAAAAATGCAAAGCCCAATCATAGGATAGTTTGAGATGATCATTAGATTTTCTAGCATCGTGAGCATCGCATATTTATCTTCATTTGGCTTTGATAATAACTCTCTCTTTGGTCAATCCTATTTCATCTTCAAAAAATAAATGTCGATTGATAGTCTACCTATTGAATTCAACAATCATTTACCTTAATCGAGAGTTTTCACGAGGAATCCCCATTCCTTAAGATGTAACTATGGGGCTTGCCCCTAGAGAACTTACCAACCTAATTTAAAATAAACCACCTTTTCCCTTTCCATGTAAAGTAGGGAAGAATCTCACACCTCAAGACCCAACATCCTTAGGAGTCCTTATTTTGGTGATTAGGTCCATTGTAGGGTGGAAATTTCTATCTTTCGAGATAGTACACCTCTCCTTAATGTCATACCTGATCACCTTAATAAGTACATCTGCAGATCTGCGTGGCGTCTGACCAATACGATTATATTCCTATTCTCATTTAAGTTCTTTCCACCCAAATAAAGGAGGATAGATGAAGACATGAATATTAAATTTGCACCACAGTGAGATAACACTTTTTAAATTATAAGTTCAACATTTGATTGATTATTTGGCAAAGTTAATATGAATTTTAAATTTCACAAATTAATAGAATATATTATGTTTGTGATGATATTTCTACATATAAAATAACAAATAATAAATTTGTAATTATGTTTGTGAATGGTTGGCTACATAGTTTTTTATGATTGACACATTGATGCAGATTGACACTTGATAGAATGAAGTGTTCTCGCACTAACATATCATACTTTATGGAGCACAACTTTTTCAAATATATGATAGATTAATACACATTAGAGGTATATTTGATGATATTTAATGGTTATATTTATTTTTTATAACTTATCATGTAGAATATTTGATAATATGAAATAATGATAATTATCAGACATGATAAAAATATTATGTATGCATGCATGCATATAATATTAGTCTATAATTATAAAAGTTGTACTTTTTTTCTAAAATTTTTAGTTAAATTTCATATTGGAGCAAACTCCTAATCATTTGCCTCTTAGATATTAAAATTTTAAAAAAAAATTTATTAATGTTGTTGCCATGTTATAAGAATTTTGAACATATATATGCAAAAATATAGACATTTTAAAATACATAAAAAATTTATTAAATTAGAAAATATTTGAGCAAAATTCAATGGAGAAATATGTCAATGGTGTATGATCTTGAGATAGTCAAGGTGACCCAAAGCCTATTACTATGTTTGACTTACATATTAAGATCATCACTTGATTAAACATATATTAATGTTAAACTTATTATTGACAAATAAGGCATAATATTTCACAATGATATTGATTATTGAAACACTATACTATTCAAAAAGTATTTAAGATGAGAACTTATGATATCACAACACAGAATGTTAGCCTCTAAAAATATGGCATGAACTTGACATACAATTAGAGTATAACTCTCTATTCATATTTAATATGAATGACATAATGAGACACATAACTCAAAATATTAAAACGGTTAATAAAAACTTGACATTGCTCCTATAATTTTGCTTGAAATAAACAATCACCTAGACTTACCTAAGAGAAATCAAATTCATTATGCCATGATCTTAAATCAAATGTAAGAATAGAACAAATTAATTGCTATAAACCAATAAGTGAAATTTATAGCCATGCTATCAAAGCAAAGACAAAAGAATCTTGAAGGGTATGAGATGAACAAAACTATGCATATTTTGCTCAATTATTTAGTTCTTAATGTGGGAAAAAAATTATATTTGCCGGGCACACAAGATCAATATATATGTATATTAGATGAAGACTTTGGCAAATCTCTACTAGTAAAATAATGGCTACATATCAATGGAGTATTAACCCCATATCAATGGAGTATTAGGGTTATAGTTGATTATTTTGAATTACTTGGCTTAAAGAGAAACAATGCATTAATTTTATAAAATAAAAAACTATAGTGTATTTTAGTTTGCTTTCATATTACAAATAAAAATATTTGAATCTAATAGTCTTTCTATGCTAGACCAAACAAATCATATTTTAACATAAAAAAACTAGAAAAATATAATATTCCAAGATAAATATAAATAAATCAATTTAGTTTGTATATATATGAAAGTGTAACATGTAGTTGTAGTTTGAGTTTTGCAATACACCTAAAAAAAAATAGAGTACAGTTATGCTCTATGTACTACATCTTAAGCATAATTTAATGAACTCTTTATGTTTCATATTTGGGTCTTTATCATCTAGATCATCTCACACATCGATAAAATTTTTCTAAATTAAAATTACACGAGGAAAAATAAGTGTAAAATAATATAATCATAAAAACTTAAATTTCTATAAAATTATATTAAACCTATCATAATACTAAGCTAAGTAAAAAAGTACAACTAGTCCTTTTTAGGGCATATGTAGTAAGCACCTAAAATAGAAAATATCTCTATTTTATTACACATAATTACAACCAAATTTTTGTTTATATTGACGTGTGAAACTTAATATGAACACAATTGGGGTGAAGTCAGCTATGCAAGACACCATGTTTTTGATGGGTGTACTCGAGTAGATATCCTATTAAGTGAGTTGAGATGAACAAAAAAGTTTAAAAGGAAACATAATATCAGAAAATGAGAACATAAAAGTGCAAGAATTTTTAACCATATGTTTTCTTCGTTATGGTTATAGGTAAAGAGTTGTCATAAAAGGACTAGTAGATTTTATCAATATTGATAGATTTTTGAGAATGAATTCCATATTTAAAGTAAATTTAAAATTAGATTGATGGCATCACTACAATTCATGGCTTCTTATCTTTAATAATTTTTAACCCCATCCCTCAAGTGGTTCAAATAAATTGGTAGCATTGGTTCCCTCTTTTTCTTCATTTTCTATACATTCCCTCTGATTGCTATTCTGCTGGCCAACAAGATGATCTAAATATTCTCCTTGATTAAGAGATTCTTGACTCATTGTTTATTCAAGCTAGATAGGAGTTTATAATTCCATCTCTATCACATTAAATTTAAGCAAAAGTCAAACATAAGCTTGCTCTTTTAGCGAATTAATTCCTATGACTCATATCCTACGACCTACTCAAATTGATGGTAATTTTACTTTGGAGGTTAGGGTAATTTTAGTTAAGAGATTATTCTTCTTCTCCTTCACCTTTTTAATCTAGTGGTCTTCTACATTCTATGATTGATTACTCAAATATTCAACTATTTTTGTATTTTATATCTAACAATATCATATTAGAAGATAATTTCTTATAAACTTTTTAGATTATTTCAAACCTATTTTGAGCCATTATGGTAGAAATAAGATAAAATATTATGAAAAGTGCCTTGACTATACAAGAACTTCAGTTGCATTTTTAGAAAGTAATGATCAACATGAATGGGAGATTAATTACAATTAATATCTCAATTTGGGTGGGGTATCTATTTGTATCTTATTTTATCCTATTTTGTTTCCTTTTTTAAAAAAAAACTTTTTTGAGGCTAAGATTTCCCTTTTACTGAACTATGCTTTATTTGATCTTCCTCTAGGAGGGTGCTTAGACAGCTTCTTCTCTAACATTAAAAAGTTTAAAATTTTAAATTATTTTCATTTTTATTGATGGAAATTATCTTTGAATTAAAAAAAGCTTAAAATATAATAAAATTTAATTAAAAAAAACACAATTGAAGAGTAGGTATAGTGGAATTCTAAGTGAGGAGTCCATCATATCACCATCATTCAATAAATCTTAAAAATTTTTAAATAAATCATGTGCGATGGAAGGACTCATGAATTCATGTACAAAATAATCATCACCCTCCTCAAAACTAATTTATCTCAACTTAGTAACAAATTCTTTTATCTTTATATATACATAAAATATATATATATATATATATATATATATATATATATATATATATATATATATTATATATATATATTATATATATATATATATATATATATTATATACATATGTAATATATATAGAAACATATGTATATATTTATTATATTTATATATATATTAATAATATTATATATTATATATGTATATATATATATATATATATGTATATATTATTTTATATATATATATTATTATATTTTATATATTTTTATTTAATGTAAACATAGAATTAAATATTTTAATAATTATTCATTTTATATTTTAATAACAAAATTTAAAAAACAATATAATTAATATATGTAATATAATAAAGCAACTTAATATAATAATTATATATAAAAATGTAAAAATTTATTTTAAAATAACAATAACATTAAGAAACATAAAGAGAATAATAAATATTAATTAAAATTTTTTTATTATTAATATTATTATTTAATAAAAATATAAAAGAATAAATAAAACAATTTATATAACAATATTATAGAATAACAAAACAATTAATAAATATATATACAAAAGTATTATAATAATATCATAATAATTATAAAGAAATATATAATATATATATATATAAAATTATATATATAATAATAAGATATATATAACATATATACATATATATTATAAAATTATATATTTAATATTATATATAATATATATCCATTTCTCCCTTTTATTTTTTATTATCTAATATGTCTTTTGGTCAATCGATGATATTATTCAAAACTGTTTGATTATAAGTGAAATAATGCTTCCAATTTAAAAATATATATAGGACATCTAACCATTTAAGCAATCTTCAAATAGAAGCAATTCAATTTTAAAATTTCAAATATTCTACTAAATTATTTTCATTATACATATAACATAATATTTTTTACAATAAAAAAAATGAAACATAGGAAAGAAAAAGTAAAAAATTTAACTTCATATTTACCTTTCATTATTGCTTTGTCCATTTTCATCATAATTTCACAATGAATGAATTATTCATTCTAAATCAAAATAGTATATAAGTAATGGCGATCACTTCAACCATATGATGCCGATCTTTATGAATAATCATATACAAAATCTAATGCATTCAACATATTTATATACAATTCTATAAATAAAAAATTTGATGTGTACATTCATAAACATAAAACATTAACATATCTTTCCTTATAGAAAAAAAATGAGAACACATTTTATCTTTAGTATTGTATATTTACATTTGAAGAAATATGTTCTTTAATTAATTTTGTGATTTGTTATATATGAATACTTAATTTTCTTTATATAAAGTCATATTAGGGATCACTTGAGTTGCATTAGAAAGGTCTTACCCTGAATCTTCCTCTATACATTAGACAGTCTTATGCTTGTTAGACAACTTATTGAGCTTCCTGTATATATATATAACAAAATAAAAATAAAATATAATATTTAATTTCTATTTTATCATCGTGTCTATATGTGATTAAATATTCGAATACAAAATTATATTCGGATACTGCACATAATATTCTCTCTATAGAGACGAAGAGAAAGATACTAATAACCGAGATGAGCACTAGGACTGGTGGCTCCTGTATAAAATAAAGAGGGACACGAGAAGGAGTT
This sequence comes from Cymbidium sinense, assembly GCA_021442155.1. Lineage (NCBI taxonomy): Eukaryota > Viridiplantae > Streptophyta > Magnoliopsida > Asparagales > Orchidaceae > Cymbidium > Cymbidium sinense. The sequence goes on from CM038232.1 coordinate 3,637,068, forward strand.
CATCCCTAGGGCCCGCTGAATGTAATGTTGAATATGCAAATTTGGAACTATTCAAATCAAATGCTTATGATATCACAACAAAAAATGATAGCCTCAAAGTATAAATATATGGCATGACCCTAATAAACAACTAGGTACAATTCTCTATCTAAATCTAGTAGGAACAAATGTGATGAGACATATAACATGAAATCCGAAAAAAATTTATAAAAAGTTTATATATATATACTCACGAGACTTTTATATATGTAGATTTGTTGATCCTTAATATTATTTTATTTATTCATATTGTTGCATGCTAGAAACCAATTCTAGAGTAAAGTTTTAGCTTCTTTAGTCCCCTGTATTTAAATGAGAAACTCAAATATTAAACTCAAAGAGAAAATCACGCAATGAAAATCTTCCACTTTGTATTTCTTTTAGAGTAGATCTTCCATGATGATTGAATAGTATGTGAGAAGGGAATCATGTATGTACGGCTATATGCATTGTTAGTTTAATATGATCAAACACAAACGATGATGAGAAATCATGTCAAATTGTCAGCGAGGATCGGCTACGATTGGCCGGCGGTTTCCGCAGTGGTGGCAGAGTTGAAGGATTCTTTATCTTTTTGAGCTCTCTCCTCCTCTCTTCTCCCCTCATATGAGAATGATTTAGGATGCATGACTAAATATACAAAATCCGAACCATTCCTCTCCATTATGATGATTCTGATCATATGATGTATTTTGTGTATTTGAATGGTCAAATGAAACATATGAGATCTTGAGCTCGTTAGATCGGCTCGTCGAGGCCGTTCCTCCTCATGTTTGAGAGTTATTTATTCGACATCCAGTTTTAGAAAGATATTTTAAGTCTTGATATCAATCACAGCTTTTGATCAAGATTGGTGCTTATAAATTATATATATATATACCAGATTTTTTATATACGTATGTGTTGATCCTTATTATTTTATTTATCGGAATAAATAAATAAATAATGAAAAAGGAAAAAAAAAAACGAGCGCTGCTCACACACAATCCAACTCATTCCATCCTCTCGGTTCGTTCTCCTAAAAGCAAGCTCTCGCATTCATCCCTCCCGTCTCCGATCGAACCACAAGAAACCGAAGGCATCCTCATTTGTCCCTCTCGGCCCCGTCTCCCTCAAGCAAAAAAAGAAAACCAAGTTTTCCCCTCTTCTGTTGTTCTCCCCTCTCAAGCTGCAGATCACCATCTGTTCGTCCTCCTCGTGCTGCACAGTCGATTTCTCGTTCGTTTGTCCACACGACAGCCAAACGAACACCTTGTCCATCCCTCTTGGTCGAGCAGCCGCTCGACTTTCTTTGCTCGGTTCAAGCATTGAACCGTAGTCGAGCAGTTAAAGGGCTTTCCTGTACCTATGAGCAGCAACCAGCTAGCTTATCTTCCTCCTCCTGTTCTACTTGACAGTATGCAGGTACTGCTCTACCAAAACCAAGCCGCAGCCCCTTTTTTGTATCTAGCCCAAGCACAAGCTTCCCTCTCAGCCAAAATCCACTACAGTATTCGTTGAAGGCTGAATCCATCTCGTCTGCCCTCATCTCTCATTTACAGAACTCATAATGATTCATCTTTATTTGAATCCGGTGAATGCATATGCCAACTGGGCTTTGTGAATCCGGCTTTAACAATGCAAACTTGCTTTTTGGGATGCCATTTTGCTGGATTTCAGTAAAAGCCCTTGCTTGAATTTTATTACTAAACAATCTTATAATCCTGCTGGATTTCAGTAAAAGCCCTTGCTTGAATTTTATTACTAAACAATCTTATAATCCTTCTTAACAGGCTCACATTCCTCCCTCGTGTTGCTTTTCCTTTCGTGACCTAGAGTATAGAGGCAACTCACCATCGGTGATTCCTCGACAATTTTTTCGAGAGCAACATGTCAAGACTTCCTCCACTATCTCCATTTATTTCGATTATTATTGAGTCTAATTCCCTTTGATCCAAGAGAACTCATCAGCATTCCTCTGTTTCCTGTTGTCAACTCAAATAATCAATCCTATAATCTCTCATATTCAATTCTTTCTAGCCAAACTCATGCAAAATTATTATTGTTCGTTGGTGGATGTAAAATGTTGAATATATATTACAGTATTGATTTTTTTTTGCAGAGCTTAACGCTTCATCAACGCGACAAGATAAAATTGCTTTAAAACATAACCGTCACACATTAAGGTGTGATGAGTTGGCCCAAATTATTGATAACCACCATCTTTGAATTCTTGCCAAATTTTGTAATTTTAGACTTGAAAAAAAAGGGAAGAATCAAGATTCATCTAAAGAAATCAATCATATCAAAATAAGTAATATAAAATGAAATTTGAATGTATAGAAATTGTATATATATTCTTTTATACGATTTGAGACCCGTTATGCTCATCATAACATTGATCAATTCTTCAAAACACCTACGTCATGCTCATTGATCGGGAGGCAATTATTCCAATGTAGCCCTACTCATCGCCGAATCTTCTCTTTTACTAAATTTTAGATTTAAAAAAGGAGATGAATGATAAAATCAATTCAATCATTTATGCTTATGTGCATGCAAGCTAATGAATGCCGTCAATGTTAATTAAAGTTAATGAAAGATATATATATATTCAACTCCATATAATGTGATTACAGTAGGCATAATCTTCTATGCTTGAAATAAAGTTGATAAGGTCTACTAAATGATCAACTTTTAAATGAACTCAAATTACATTAGATTATAAGACCCAATCCTTTATATTTCTAATAGAGTTGACAATGTCTGTTATAATATCAATTTTATAAAAAATTTAAATTACACATAAATCATAGACCCGTCCTCAGTAATAAGTAGAATTCGGGTCGAATGATCTCGCGAATGAAGATATCAACCTGAGGGGTAATTATTATTAAAATATTTATGATATTATATTCAATATTCTCAAATTTAAAATACTGGTATCTAGATATGATCTCCATTATTAAGTAATCTAGTGATAAAATCAAATAATAGACTAAATGATTAAACAGACTTATATACCCCGATGATAGCTGTGTTGATTGAAAAATCTCAATTGGAGGGATATTATCATCAAAAGATATTTGAGCTTTAAATTAATTCATCATAAAACTAAATTTCAACTAAGTAAATATCTGAACTAAATAAAATGTATCATTTAAATACTTAAAGCAAACAATTCATCCACCTATCCACCCATCCATCATCGTTTGTTAGGGATGACAGATTAAGAAAACTCTAGCTCATAAAGAGGTAATGTTAAGTCAAATAAATCACTATATTCAAACTCAAATAATTTCATGCTAGTAAGGACGTGCCCCGTGTCATCTGTCCATGTGGTTTGGCCAGTAGGTTTCACTTATGATGCTTACCAGAGAGACTTCGATTGGTATGATACATAATATTAATCAGAGCTCATATGTTCCACAAAAAATCAACCCTTTGAGTTATGAATCATAGGATATATTTAATAGGGACAAAGCCTTTTGTTCAAATGGACTTAAGCTTGTCTCCTAGGAGAATCCCCGTGAATTACTTGGATGACATAACCCATGATTGACAAGGATCCGAGTTGGGTCACTCCTTTAACAGATTATGAATGAAATGATCGACCATTTATAGCACTTCATCATTCCACCAACCACCCACTTTAAGTTAAATTGATGAATTTCATAAATTTACAATTTTATACTCCATATGCTGCTACTATATGCTACACATTTAGTGACCTAATGGCTTACCTTAATTGAAAATTCTCTCTCGGATTGGAAGGGTAATCTATAGGTCGTCTATAAGAAACAGTCTAAGTCCTTAAAGGTGAAATCTCTAGTGTCTTATCTATTACCTTCCCAAAATTCCACTATCACACAAATTCTCTTAATCGGAGGTCGATCGATGCTTTGGGCCCATAGATTTGCATTGGGATATGTTTCTCTCTTTCCATACTATATATACACTATAAGTAGAGAAGTTATTTGAAAATCCAAAATAAAGAAATGGTGATTTAAATTTGTAATAAATTCAAATTACTAATATATGAGACTCTATGTCGAATGAATTATTCTGTAGAGTATATCTTCATTACACTATTATTATGATGCCTTATGGTACAACTATTTGACATTTGCTTACTCATCAAGAAGCAAATTAAAGGTAAAGAAGAATAAGAAATCTGCGGTAGATCCCATTTAAACAACCTGCGTGAACAAGCAATACAAAGCGAGTATTCCGTAACTTTGATAATCTAAAATGGGTAAAAGGAATAGCTCTCGATGAAATGCGTCTTCGACTCAACAACGCGATGAAACCTAGTAACGCTTTTACAATCGAAATTTCACAATCGTCCCTGCAAACATACAAGGAGAAAGACAGTCAAGTTCTTCCCCTGAAGGTCAGCAGGGAGCAGAATAACAAAAAGAAATTGAGGAAGAAGAGGAGCCTGTATTGATTGACGCCATGATGCTAGCTAGAGAGCAAAGACAAATGTAGCGTCAAATGGAAGCCAAAGATAAGGAAATTTCACAGCCTGGTACCAAGATGAATGACATGATGTCACAAATGAATATCATGATGAATATTTTGAAAAAGAATATTACATCAAATGTAGCACTTATTTCATCTGCTAATTAATAGGTAGCTAATAATATAACATTTATACCACCAATCACTCTGATACCTCAAGCTGCTACAATACATGCTATGCTTGAAGGGAGGAGTGAAGTGAATCAACTAGCTCTTCAACCTATAATTTAGAATGTAGCTAATACACCGGGAATAGTAATAGCTGTTCAAATAGAAATAATAACTAATAAAAAGTTAAAGATAGTTATATTGAGTAGATGAAAATGAAAAGGGTCGTACCCTTTTGATCAAGTGTCATACCCAAAGATTACTCAGCACAAAATTTAATACTTTTGTGGGCATGGTAATCCAAAACAACATCTAGCCCAATTTTAAGGCTAATTATGGTAACACAAAGGGAATGATGCCTTTTCCACTGCTCATTGCTGACCTCACTTTTAGTGGTATGCATCAATGATTGATCAAAACCTTGAGCAGAGATAATGTTCGTGAAAAGGTTCATCAGTGCAACTGAGAAGATAACGATCGCTAACCTTGCCTTACTAAAAAGGAGAAAAGATGAGTCAGTGATAAAATTCATAAGTTGTTAGTATAACCTAATCATGAAATGCAAACAATAATTGGAGGAAGAACATGCGATCCAATTGTTAATGAGCAATATGGATGATAAAATGATACCATTTTTATGTATGTCATAAATTACAACATTCTAGGACTTGCTTGATAGGGTGATCAAATTTGAGCAACTTCGAGTCTATTTAGCTTCCCCCCCTCTATTATCAAAGCCTACCCAAGGAGAAGGCGTACATCTATCTTCTTTGTTTCTTCTCATGCGTAAGCTCTCCGTCGCGAGGAGAATTCATTACCAGCGACCCATTTACTATGTCGCAAAATCCTTTCGATCTGAAGGGCCTATCCAGCGAATAACGGCGTTGGCCTAGTGCATTCTGCACGAAAATTGCGACCGTACTTTCAAGCCCACACCATCAACGTCTACACTCATCTTCCATTAAGAACTATTACGCAAAGCGATGTATCGGAAGGTTGATGAAGTGGTCGTCGAGCAGAGTTTGACATCCATTTTCTTCCACGCTAAAGTCACAAGTGCTTCGACTTATTGGTACCATCCATCACCACTGAGCAGATCATTCATCACTCCATGACAAATCAATGGACATTATATGTTGATGGAGCTTAGTACTTCGGTCCGGAGCGAGGAATTTTGCTTATCTCCCAGTAAAATAACTTTAGAATGACTAAAGTTCCGACCACCAATAATGTCGGTGAGATCTAGGGTAAGGCCATTGTAGGTCGAACTTAGCCATCTACGGACTCACTTGTGGCCTCAGTTGAAGGAGACTTGATGCAGTCATCCATGACTTGCTTTAGTCTTTTGGCAAAGTCACTTCTTGCGAGACCCATCGGATAACTCATATTCTAAGGAGCGAACACGTGGCGGATGCCTCTCCAAGTTAGCCACAACGACGGAGATCTTTTCAAGAGAAAATACATAGAGGACATCCACTTTCCCGGTATTGAGGCCCTTGGGTGATACAATCTCTGGAGGACCCAAAGAATCTTCATGGATTGACGATCATGTCCTTTCTTCAAAGCGGGGCCTTGCCAGCCACCATCCCTCGTCTCAGTGAGCATTGAACTTCACCATGTGTGGCGAACTCTACAAGCGGTCCTTCTTAGGGCCTGCCAAAGTGTCTACCACCTTGGGAGCTAACTATGCAATGCGAGAGGTTCATTCAGGAATTTGTGGTGAACATTTGGGAGGAAAAGCCCTCGCCCTCAAAATCATGAGGCAAGGTTTTCTTGGCTACAATGAAGAAGGTTGGAGTTTGTAAAGAAGTGTAACAAGTGTCGTTACATTCCAATCTCACTCATACACCATCTGTAGAACTCACCACAATCCAGGCAGGTGGCCCTTTGCTCAATGGGGATCGATATAATGGGACCCTTTCCCATTGCCACAGCAATTCATAATCTTGGCGTTGATTACTTCCGCGAAGTGGGTGGAAGCGAACCGCGGCCAAAATCACCAAACAAATGCCAAGCAATTTGTGCGGAAAAATATTATTTGTCGTTTGGATTCCAAAAATCATCACCGATAATGGGCAGTTCCACGGAAAGACATTCACATCTTTCGCCGGTACGCATATCCGGTTAATCCCACCGGTATGTATCCACGGGCAAATGGGCAAACCAAGTCACCAATAGGACAATCTTAAAGAACACGGGAACCAGGGGGTGGGCGCATCCAATGTTCTTTGACCGCATCATCAGGACCCCTCTTGGAGAAAGCGCCATCGTGTTTTGGGCGAGGCTGTTATTCCGGTCGACGCCAGTAACCATAACTTTGATGCGGCGACAACGGCGATAAGCTTGATTCCATCGGATCTCTGAGACGCGACATGTCGACACTCAGATGGCTTCCCTCGACAAAGGATGGCTCGAGGTTTCAAAGAGGGTAAAGCCACGACCAATATCTGGGGACCTCATCCTCGAAGTCTCCTCGGCAGGAAAAGGCCCTGAGACAAACTCTCACCGGTTTGGGAAGGCAGGTATGTGGTGGTGTCTAAAATCAAGCACGCACATTCAAGCTTAAGGATAGTATGGGGAAGACTCTCCCGTGGAATGCTACAAACCTCGTAAAACCGGTGATGTATCAGCTTTTTTATTCTAGTGAATGCGGAAAACATTATCATCGTGTATGTTTGTATTGCAATTGTTGTTATCGAATTAAATATTTATCGATACTCTGTTTGTCGTACTTATTGTCCAACCTTGGCATCAAGGTGTTTGGATTTATGTTTCTATCTATGTTAAAGTTCTCATACTTATTGTGACTTTTTCTTGCTTATGCTTGCATTTTAAAACACTCAAGAGATACGCAACTATTGTTGTATCTCATTCGAGTAAGATCGATCCCAGGGAATTGATCGATCTTCTATCTGAGTTAACATCGTCGAGTAAGCGCCGATAAACAACCTTGGATAAGTTGGCAATCCTCTATACAACTTTCTCCATAACAGTTAACATCATCAGTAATTCAGATACACAACCAGGATAGATCGAGGTTCAGAGAACCTCATAAATATATTCGGTGTCATCAATGCCTCGGTAATGATCTTAGAATAGATCGAATTATCTAAAGGGATTCCGATGATCTCTTCTGCGAATCTTTATCATCCATTGACACACAACTCAGAAATATTCACAAATAATTTTTGTGGATTGTTAATATTTCTCATGAGAACATACAAGTACAATCAACGAAATAATATACAACATAGCAACATAAAGGAACTACAACTGTCTTGATGGTCTCATCGGTAGATGATGAAGAACTCGAGTCATCCTCGTCGTCATTAGAAGGGTAAAGGCTAGGAGAAAGGACCTCAACACTCCAGCTTGCGATGCCAAGCGTGTCCCCTTGAAACCTCGGATGAAGCCTTCATCAACACCTTGCCGCTCAAAGCCTTCACCTCTACATCACACGTGGTCTCGCCTCCAGCGTGATCTGTATGATACTCTTGAAGGGTCGAGTTCTTGAAGTCCTCCACTGTGATCCGCTCCTTCCCTGACCTCTTTCTCACGAAAGGCGGCGTAACTCGGTTCTTTGCCTCAAGACACGAAACCTTCTCGGAAAGATCTTGAGATCCTTTTCAACCAACCTCTGTTCTAGCCTCCACTAATTCATCCAGTCGCTCAACTTCGGCGAAAGAAAGAAATTAAGCAGTGCAACGGTCTGCACTCATCAAGTTGATTCTCCAACACGGACATCTCTTTTACTTTCTCCACATACGCTTCTTATATTCACCATGGAGAAACTTGACCTTCACGAACTCAATTCCGGTCATTGACCTGATGTTCATTTTGAAGTCAAGTTCTTGCTTCTTCGATATCGAAATAAGAAAAATTACGTTAAGCACAGGAAATGGGAAATAAAAGATGATGAGCATAAGAAGATTGTTACCGGTTCTTGACATCGCGACCCTGTGAGAATGATTCACGTCCTCGGGAATGAAGATCCTTGGGGGCTACCCAACTCTTTTGGGTATCGATATCACCATCACCTCTTAGCTCCTTTTCCTCTTCTCATTGGAGGCGGGTCCTTCTGGCGGGAAGAAGCGGAGGATGCTTGGGAGATCGGTGGAAACCTCTTTGTTGGGCTTTCTCAGCAGCGCATAAGGCTCGGGATGAATAGAAAGCCGAACAAAGATTCCTCCCAAATCTGATATATCGAATCTCAAATCGAAGATCTTCAATATTACGGAATTTCGTCCGCGATATCTTCATCACCAACGTGGGGAATGGGTAAATCTCTCAGCTTTCCCCATTTCTCGAGAAGACCCGTCATTCTTCACAAAAGAATCTGCCAACTCTTGGGAGGATCCTTCGTCCGAGGTCAAGTAGCGACTCTGCGGTGTCGACCATGTGCATCATGAGTAAACTTGCACATCCGTGCGAGTAATCGATGGTCAAGGTCGCGCATCCTGCGAAAAGACTATAAGTCCCATCACGATCGTCATTGCCACCTTTCGGCGGGAAATGCAAACCTCGCATCTTGACAAAATGGCGATCATCTCGGGGATGGGAAACCACAATCCGCGCCCAAACTCATCTCGTAAGTGGTGAAATACCGGCGGTGAACATCGGACTTCTTGGGACACTTAAGAACCAAATCATTGAAAATAATATTTTTTCGAAGCACGATCAATGTGTCTCCGTGATCGGCGACTCCCGCGAATCTTGATCCTCCCATTTTAGAAGGTTCCTCGTCGGCGCCTCAGTTACAAGGGTCGGGTGTCTCTTTCAAAAGATTCTCACCCATCAAACAGACAGCTTCGTGCATCGAGATGAAAATTATTCGGAGGTGCCCAACTCCCACCGGGGAGGGCATGCACTCTTGGTGGAGATGGTGAGGTTGATCAAGAGTGCCCAAACTCCACCAGGGAGGCTATGCACTCTGAGGAGAGGAGATGAGAAAAGTGTGCCTTTCCCTCTTACACTTGGGGGTTTATAGACCCTCTGGGGCAAAAAAAAACCGCCCAAAACTCAAACCAAAACCGTGCTGGCCCAGGGTTCCATGGCTACAAGATCGCCAGGCGTCACAAGGCCGCCTAAAACCGTCACCATGTTTACTCTGGGTCGAATCCATTCATGTTCAACCCCTGTAGATGAACCCAACCCCCGACCCGATTCTCACGCTCGACTGCACTCTGGCCTCGCTGAACTGACCCGCTTTATCATGCCCGGGCTTCGGCCGCTACCGCGCCCGATCTGATCGTCATTCCTGCCTGGCCGGCGAACCCCGCCAGATCCGCTGCCCGCTGACCACCGACATCGCTTCACGAAGCCCGGTCGGCGCCAAGACGCCGCGCATTCGCGCGCTGCGCCACGCCATGGTGCTCGCGCAAAATGCAACCCTCGCATCCCATCGCGATCCATAACCTCAAAATATCCACACATACCTATGCGATTTGCTCGCATCGCCTTCCATAGATAATATCAGATGAAGATCTTTTCCAAATGCGCATTGATGGACTTCAAATTTCATTGAAGAATTTGCTATTTTCAAGATTTGACATATATTTTGATGACGATAATGTCACCCAAAAATAGTAACCGATACATCCTCGTAAAATTACCGATCAAGCACCTAATCTCAGATTGATCTAATCACCGATTTCAAAGAAACTTTAAGCCTCGATGACTAACATAAGAACATCAAGCATACCGATCCAGCTCGAATCGACGCATCAAGCTGGAGCATGAAATGGATCCCGATCCGCCAAATGGTCACCAAAATCGAATACATACAGATCGAGCTCGCCAAGACGAATCCAATGAATCCAAGATCCCCCGGCGACATCATTAAGGCACCCGGATCATCAAAATACACCGCTCGATCGAGATCGTGATCGCCGTCCATGGGAGTGGTTGGAGTTTTCCAAATTTACAAGGCCCCGCTCCCAAAAAATCTATAAATAGAGCTTCATTCTCACCTTGACCGATTTGAAGACCGTAGAGCTCGAGAACCACACCTCGACGACGACGCATCACCACCGCTGCACCACCAAGAGTGCTCAAGATCGTGAGTCGCCTCTAGAGATCGCCTTGAGACTAGAAAAGCTTGCCGCCCTTTCTCCAAGATCAAGAGGTTGCTCCCGTAAGATCGCCGCTTTTGGGAAACTTCTCCTTGGGAGTCAATGAGATTGTATTTTCTACACTCTAATATTGTTTCGCCTCAGAACACCTTCTTCTCCAAACTAAGAAGGGACCAGATCTTTGAACACATAGTGAAAGTTCTACAGAGGGCAAGGCCCCGTGATTTTTCCTTAACGGGTTTTCCACGATAACCCCTGTTCATATCCCATGCTTGTGTGTTGATAATTTTGGCTACTTTAAGATCTCGATCTACGGAATAAAATTCTAGCACGCAACAATAATTTTTTTTTTTAAAAATAAGATCATAATTTTCATAAATACCATCACAATCTATCGTTAGAAAACAGCTTTCTTTTCAGATTTCAAAATATACGAATGTAATTTCTTAAATGCCACTATGATATAGTTTGAACTCACAGATCCAAAAGTTGCCCCAAACACCTTAAGTTTGTTTATGACCAATCCTTTTCAAAACATCCTCTCGAGCTCAAGCCTTCATCTTAAAGCATTTCCAAAGTCTAAATCCCATTTCAACTCCCTTAAAAACTAGCACCTGAAATTCCCTTCACCACCATAACCATCTAGTTCGATAATCTTCGCCTCCTCCTCCTCCTCCCAAAGAAAGCTCAGAATCCATTAATTCATCCAAATCGTAAACATAGCATTGAACTTACCTTAGTTCGTTCATGGCTTCCATACACTGTGAAACAAACCTGAGAGTGGTCAAAAGTCAGACAAATAGCTTTCTCCAACTCACATCGCCCCCGACCGCTCGCTAGGGTTTTTCTACTTTCTTCTCATGCCGCTTAATGCTCGCCGGATTTTGCTACCTTCCGGAATACGGCTTCAAATGTTCATCCCGCTTCGATATTAAACTCACCTTCCTTAACCTAAACTCCGCCATGGATGGATCTAACGATGCCCTTTAAAGTCTAGTTCATTCCTTCATCCAATAATCCACTGTGGAAATCCTTCATATCCGTAACAATCATTCCCCTTATGAATAATTTAATTGCTACTTTTCGAGGAATGATGTGTTCATATGGAAGTAGAAAAATTAGCTAAACCATTCAATATTCTCTCGATTGGGAAATTTAATTTACTGAGACCTATCTGATAAGATTCGCTTTCTTTCATAGTCTAAAACTTTCGTTCCTTTTCGGGATTGACGGCATGTGCTTATTCAACTAAATAATGATCTATTCAGAGTGTTTGCACGCCGCTTTACTTAGTTTATAATTGTCAAATGCGCCTTAAGTGGTCACCTAATTTTGATGTTAAGGAAGAATCCCATTGTCCCAATTTGGCTATCTTTCCCTAACATGCGATTCATTTTGTTACACATCAAGTGCTATTTGCCGTGGGGCTATATTTGGTCTTACAAATAGATCAAAGCCACGGTGAAATCCTCGCTGTTCGGGTTTTAGTTGAAATAGATATTACCAAAAGCACCCAAAAGAAGTCCGATAGGCTCAAAAACTAGGCTATAACCAAAAGTTGAATTTGAAAACTTTCCGCTTTTCCCATTGCAAAATTCATGGGCATGAAAACTCGATTGTTTTATTCTCCACCCTCGCCTAAAAAAGAATAAGTTATCGATTCTAACTCTTCTTACCAAAAGATCAACCTACTAAATGGCCTATGTTCCAAAAAATCAATCACACGGACACAAATCAATAAACTTATCGCTTCTTCACCTACCGATTCGCATAAAGGGCTTCATAATGATTTAGTGGAATATCATGATGATACGCCCCGTGAGGGGAAAGGGTTAACCTGAAATTGTACCTAAAGACAACTTATTGCCCCAACCCAATCTTGACATTTATCCCACGACTAGCTCAAAGAAATAATGGTGATGACCTGGGCGTAATTCAAGAGATACTACTCAATTTTGACATCCAACAAAACAAACGGATTGAGGAACCCTAGTTCTAGAAAACATCCAACTAATAACCTCAAAATGGAGATTGGAAAAATCATCACCTCCACTATCGCCATATATCTCAGCTAACCTATCCTCTCTCACCAAGAAGGGGAAATCTCTATTCCATTCCAATTACCACCTAAGCTAACATAAATTTTAAATTATCCTCTTCGCATGGAGATATAGAGACAAAGACCTTTCCAAACAGCTTCCTACAAAAGAAGTCAACAAATCCTAGAAGCTCTACCGATCCTCCACATTTCTTAAAAAATGAAATTAGGTTTTCTTTTGCGCACTTTTCTTATACATATTCCTGCTATCCTCCTCAACTTCTTTATTTTCTATGATTAGATCTATTATTTGGAATATTCGGTATTGGGACTCCTAATGTCCGTAATAGGTTAGAAGCCTTTGTCGCACTCACAACGCCACTCCTTATTATTATAGAACCTCTTATTCATTCTTCCAAGATTGCTAATGTTGCTCAGAAATCGGTTTTCAAAATTTTTTCACAACATTAGAAATAAAATTTGGTGCTTCGAAACCATCAATCTCTATCACCATCCTAGAAGATCATAATCAATTGATTAATGTTCTCATTTCTTTAGGGATTTCTCCTGGCTTTTATTTATGAAAATTTGTAGAGGGGAACATATCCTCGAATAGCTTAAGATCCTTTGCCGACCACTTTACCTTGGCTTGTTGGAGGTGATTTCAATACTATTCTTACAAAGATCCAAAGAAGGGGGCTCTCCTAACACTCACTCCATGGAAGATAATATGATCCTTGATTGTAACTTAACCGACATTTTTCGTGTTCTAACTTCACTTGGAACAACTCTAGACTTTGGCAACGCCATCGTATCCTATTTAACTCACTCGATTGATCAATGGCCAAACACCACAAGGGAACATTTGAGTAGAACACTTCACGCCCACTTCTTATTTATGAACCCCCACCGCTCCTTCCCCTTTAGATTTCAAAACATGTGGACGCAACATAATGACTTTTGAATGTTGTCTCTATGAACTGGATCCCATTCACCCGACAACTCGTTAAAGGTATGATCCGCTTTTGGCTCAAACTTAAACGCCAAACAAAATCTAAATTGGTGGAACAAACATCATTTTAAAACATTTTTAATTTAAAAGTATGGAGAATTTGGTTTGTTCTTGAAGAAATATCATCATCACTGAAAGCAAACATGACCAACTTAAGGAAGCAAAGGATCACCGATTAAATTTCAAAATATGGAAGAAACTTATTACGCCAAAAAAGTCGCTAGTAAACAAATAACGATGGCTTGTAAATACAAAATATTTTCACGCTTCTTTTCTAAAAAAAAGAAAAGTTCTAAACTCTATCAAAAAAATTAAAATGAGAATGGGGATCATCAAAGAAAGTATTACAAGACTCTAGGTAACCATTTTAAAATTTACTTAATACCAACCTCAACTTATTGATATCTCCAATCCTCACTTGATTCCCTCCTTGATCACCCTGAGCAAAACAATTCACTCACATTGTGCCCCACGGAAGTTTGAGATTAGTGATACCCTTAATAGCATGAAGTTCTATCGCCGCCCCGATGGGTTTACTACCCATTTCTTCCAACATTGTCGTCCACTATTAAAACGATTTGATTAATGCGGTTTTGATTTTTTGAGGGAAACCCCCTTCCTAGAGTTTTCGCTAGTACCTCCATCATTCTTATCCCTAAAAATCCAAATTAAACACCTATCGCCTTTGCACCTTTTCAATAAATTAATTGCTAAACTAATCTCCAATCGGCCCCTCGCTTCCCAATATTATCTCCCTAATCGATTTATGAAAGGTAGAGCTATTTCGATAACATCCTCCTTGCCCAAGAATTAATCCATGACATTGACGCTCCACCGTGAGGTGGAAACATTATCTTCAAACTTGATATATCCAAAGCTTTTGACAATCTATCTTGGGACTTTTATTTAAGATTCTTTGCCTTTTGGGTTCTCGCTTATTCATCTTTATTAAAATTGTGCCACTAATGCTTGGTTTTCATCAATAGTGAGTAATTTTTTCACATCTACCCATGGTTTTGAGACAAGGAGACCCTCTCTCCTACTCTTTTATCATTCTTGACTACCTTTCCGTGTGTTTGAATGAAATTTTCTTTTATAAACCTAAATTGCTTTATAAAACTCGTGGTGGCATTCCCTCATCTTAGTTTTGCGATGACTTTATCATCTTCGCAATGCTTCTATCCCACATATCAAAACTATCTTGAAATTACTTAAGAATTTTGGAAAGGAAAGTGGATTATTTCTTAACAAGACAAAATGTTGCTTTATTCCTTCATCCAAAATTTCCATTAGGATTAACCATATTCAACGATCACTAATTTTAAGCAACATTGGCCTCTTAAATACCTTGGTGCCCCTCTTTTCAAAGGACATAAAAGGTCACATCATTTCGATGATATAATCCAAAAGATCTCTAATCGTATTTCTTCTTGGGAATATAACTTTCTATCTTTTGGCTTACCCCGATTAAGAGCACCCTCAATTCCTTACCTATTTATCTCATTCAATCTATTGTGTCTACCAATTCTATCATCAGATTGAGAGGCTTATAAATAAATTTTTTTGGGGCTCTAACACTTCTACCAAAAAAATGCATTGGTCCTTGGCAAAAATGTTGTGGCTCCTTCGAGGAAGGTGGTCTTGTAAGACTATTAAAGATACAATCACCGCATTTTCATACAAACTTTGGTGGAACTAGATGTAATAATAATCTTTGGGCAAACTTCATGAATGTTAAATATTGCCAAGGGAAGCACCCTATAACTTGTTCCTATAATTCTAGAGACTCCCGACTTTGAGAAGATTATGTAGCATAAAATGGATGGTTACAAATTACTTGGGGCATAAATTCAACTCTTATTTTTGGCAAGATAACTGGATTGGTACTCCATTGACTAATTACTTTCATCGATTCTGATACCATTAGAGTTAACTCATTCTGGCATAATAATAAGTGGAATATGTCTAAACTTCTTGAATACATCCCATCCTCTATAATTGATAAGTTTAATTTCATCTCCTCAACAAGGATCGATCCTATTTAAACTATCTCTAATGGTGAATTTAATTTTAAAAATGTTTGGATATATAATAAAAGAAATGTTGAAATCTAATGTTTATGACAAAATATGGCATAACAATATTCCTACTACTTACTCCCATTCTTGTTTTATTCTTAAGAACTTTATCCCTTGATTCCTTAATGTGGAACAAAGGCTTCCACTTACCCTCTAAATGTTATTGTTGTTTTCACATCAAGAGGTTAATCATCTTTTGTGAATGGGGCCATTGCGTGTCATGGTATGATGATCTTTTAACAATGACCTTTTCAATGGTTCCTTATCCATATACCAACTCCTTGATATTTATTTTAAAAACATCCCTAAAGGTCACATCAAAATTACAACCGCTAGTATTATTATTTGGTTTATATGGATGGCCGTAAACTAAGCAAAACACAAATAGCTATGAATCACGTAAAAATTATGGCTAGAATAAAATACAAAATTAGTGATATTTAATGCCAACCTACTAAGCGTAAACACTTCAAAGGTTGTATTATTGTGGTCGCCAAATTAGGTCTTCTACCTATTCAACTATATGTCTCTGTTTAAAAGGTCGCTTATTGGGTTAAACCCAAAACAATCTTATTAAAATTAATACGGATGGTTCACCGTAATGGTTACGGTTGTGGTGGTATTTTAGAAACTACACCGGTAAAGCTCTTTATGCTTTTGCTTTCCCTTTACAAACCTCGTTTCCGCTTATAATGTCGGGTACTATGCACTTGAGATTTGCCTTCAACATGGTCGGTTTAACATCCGATTGAAGTGGATGCTTTGATTATTGACCTCTTAACTTCTACAAATCTGTAATGTGAATTGTTTTACGCTCAAGCATATCCAACCCTCCTTTCTAAATTCAAATATGATCTCTCATGTTTGAGGGAAGGCAATGCATGCCACTACCTAGCAAACTTAGGTGCTAGATGAACAATAGAGCTATCTTTGATAACTTAACTCTACCTCATCATCCGAAAGGCCTAGTTAACCTCGACCTGGCTTTGCGTAATTCTTAAACAAAGATGTCTTCGTATTTGCTTTTGACTCCCCATCACCCCTTAATTTATTTTCATGTTCATTCATCCGAATTGATGTCTCGATTGTTCTTTTATTGTTTTCAATCGGTTCCTTTAAGTTGGGATTGCGTTGTTTGGTCAACGTGGAGCCTTCATAACTTATATGGAATTTTAAATGGTTGTTGGATTCTAATGTATTTGCAAGTGCATCCTATGGTCGGCAAAGATAAGCTTTTGGTATTGATTGGTCTGATATTAATCGATAGGTATTTGTTATTTTGGTTTGTTGGACTAGGCTATCCTATTTCAAACAGAATGTTTACTGTTGACCGTTCAATCGCTATATGGTTCTGATTCTTTGTTTAATTTCTGGCTGGCTCCTTTATTATTTGCGTTGTTTAATAAACCGTGGAACATTCTGTTTTTTTCATATTGCTGGTTCTATCCACTGCTAGATTTTACTGATTGTTCTTTAATTGGTTTCTGGCTGGTTCCTTTAATTTGGGATTATGGATGTTTTGAACTGGAGCCTTCTGTTAGACCTTATGGAATTTTATATGGGTTGTTAGTGTTTGGATTCTACCAGTATATGTAAGTGAGACCTTGCTTTTGGTGTTGTTGGTGCTATTAATCGTATGTATATGTCTTCGGGTTTTGTTGGGCTACCCTATTACATGCCTTTTGGTGACTGATTTTGATTGGAGCTTTCCATGGTTTCAATCACGCTAGTTTTCTTTTTTTTCTATTTGTCCTGGTTCCTTTATTTGGGGCTTACGGTTGTTTGTTTCATGATCCGGAGCCTTCACATATATGGAATTTTGGTGTTTGGGATTCTACTGCTCGTAAGTGCAAATGGTCGCAGTAATTGTTATTTGGGAGTCTCAGATCTGGTTGTTCTTCGCACCCGCTCATCCCATTGCTTCTGGCTGTTAATAGTATTTGGATTGTGTTGGAATTGAATCACTTTCATTTTCGATTCTCTCTTTCTTTCTGTTGCACGTCTCGATTGTCTTTGTCCTTCAGACGATATATGATGTCTCAAATGAAGACCTCCAATAGCTATACTGGTTTGTGGGATAGGATGGTCGTGAGGATTTCACTTCTCTTTGGTTGGTAGTTGCATTTTGTGGTATCCTTCCTGTTTGGATGCTCTTAATTGTAATTGCCCCAAATTGTGGAATGAGCCAGCCTTCTTTATCCCTCTTCTTCACTATCAATTCCAATTTATCCCGCATTCAATTATATTTCATCTAACTAACTGGATCAAACTTCTTTTGTATTTAAACTTGCGTGTTTTAGTTTTTTTTTTTTTTTAGCAAGTTGTCATGGACTCTTTCTCCTTCCGTTACGACCTTCATTGCTCATTGCCTTCAAATGGTTTGTTCGAGTTTGCTCCATTTTCCAAGTACTATTACAACCATCGAGCATTGTATTATCTCTTCTTTAGCTTATTATGTTTATCATCTTGTCTCTTTTGTTTGCTTTATGGTTTTCTTTTGCTCTTGGATGTACTTAGTTGGGATTTACTCCTTAGGCTGATTGTAGCTCTTTGAGTAGTAGTTTTAGAGTTTATCCCCTTTAAGGACCTTGTAACCTTTTTTTTGTGGCAATAATACCTAAAAAAAAAAAAAAAACCTGAGAGTGGTGATGATCAAACCTTGAGTGTTAGTGATCCTTTCCAGGGATTTAAACTAATTTTTATTTTTTAAATAAACACCGTTCAATTAAATGAAAGGTTTTAATCATAAAACATTCATATCAAGATATGATTATTATTATTATTATTATTATTATTATTATTATTATTATTATTATTTTATTTTAAAATTTTTAACATTTTAAAGTAATTGAAAAATGAGGCCTTTATAAAACATTCATATTCAGTTTCATGATATAATCTTTATCTTAATTCTTAAATGACTGAAGCCTTTCTTGTTCGAATTAATAAGATATAATTTTAGAAGATTTTTTTTAGGGTCATTTACATATATATATTTTTCATATATTTACATATCTAACATCAAAATTTTCATATTTATTTAAATATCAGCTCAATTTTTATTATTACATCATTATTTTTTTTTAAATGAATACACCTTTTTATGTATAAGATAAATATTATGTTTATAAATATCAAAATTTATGTGTTAGATTTGTAAATGCATAAAAATTAATGGTAATGTAAGTAAAATTTACTTTTTTATTATATAATCTTCACTTCTAAACTTCCACATATATATTTTTTTCGTAAAAGAGAGGGCACAAACATTGCAATACTCTTCTGAAAAAAAATCCCGTAAGGTGAGAAATTGACTTAATTCTTACCATCAATAGATAGGATGAAAATGTTGAAGATCAAAATGACAATTGCTAATAATTATTTGAGCAAACATTAGTTCACAACACGCATCACGTAAATAATAATATATGGTCGTAATAATTATCCATTAATTCATAAACTTGCATGTATTATTTCTTGACTTGAGCTCGACATAATATGTGGGATCATGAATATTATTTTTCAACTCAAGACCAGCATAATCTGTAGGACCATAAGGGATGAACAAGTTTGCAAAAAATCCCTTCTTCCTTCTAGGATTGCAACCCATATCTTTGCACAATTGATCATTGTACCAGGTGTGAACACAGGTGATGCAAGATCTGCGATAACACTCATTTAAGTTACCTGAATTATTTTTATAATATTTGCCCCACTCCATTATATTTTTCTCCATATCTCTTTTGCTTGGCAACATGAAGCCATCGTCAAGGAAGCAAGCCAACCATCTCGCTCTCATCTCTGAGGTATAGAGGTTTAATAAGCTCCTGGAATATCCAATGATGGCCATTTGTGGAATATGTGGATGTATGCACTCCCTACATTAAATGTAAATAGCTACGGTGTATAAGTTCTAAATAGTGAGTATATATATGCTCACTCCAAATAATTACGATGTAGCTAATGAAGATGACAATGATAATGAATACCTGTAGAGAGGCACTATTGTATCTTTGGTGCCTGCCACTATCTTTTGGAACCAAGGAGAGATAAATATATTTCTAAGTTTTTGATCACCCTTAAACCCAGTGGCGTAGATCACTAAATCAGCTTCTATTGGAGTGATCTCATTTTCTGTGAGGATACCATTCTTACAGAATTCAAAGGTCTTAGAGGGTTTCAAGATGATGCTTCCTTCTTCTACTTTGTCATAAAAGTTTTCTGGTAATAAGCTGAGCAAATCATTAGTTATCCCATGGAAGAAGCTGTGTTCAGGTACCATATCATACTTCTTCATGGGGATTGTCTTCTTTAAGTAGCTTTCTACAAACTTTGATATGATCCATCTCTAAAATTGAAAGGAATTTTTGTAAAGTTTATCTTTCAAGTCTGAAAGGTTTACTTATTATAAATTGTCTAAAAATAATAACGAGTCGAAAGTATACCAAAGGTAAAAGTAAGGTGGCTAAGATGCTTAATAAGAGCCCTTCCCCTGGCTTGTGAAGGAGTAGTTCTGAGAAACGACTTAAGTATAAGTGAGGCAAGGGAATGCCCCATGCCATTATTTGAGCTATATTCCATTGTTTTGTTCGAACTATCATTGTGCAAGGGTATTCGGGTCCTGGTGAAAAGCATTAAGAGAGTTTTCTTTAGATTTTTTAATATTATAATGCTTGAAGTATATGACATATGACATTAGTAAGATATGATTATCAACTTATTTTATTAAATAATTATCCTTACTTTAAATTTATTGTTCTTGACAATATTATCTTAGAGAGTTGCCCCCAACTTACCTTTCTACATTATTCTTGACATCAAAGAAAAATAAACTCAACTATTGAAAAATAGAAGTTTATAAAGCTTCCTTTTTTTCCTATGAGTTTCTTCAACTCCAACCTCTCCTCTTTTCATATTTATTTCTCCACTAATCTTTTTCTATTTTTTATGAGTTGTTATAAGTAATATAGAAATTTGAAAAAAAAATCAATATATTCATATATATATAATAATAATAATTACCATTAATATTTGCACATTCTGCAGCTATATCCAATGCTGATTTGAGATAGCCCACAATAATTACTGCTTTCACCAGCAGCTGCTGCTGTGTTATCCATATTGGAGTAATCCATGGAATGAATGACCTTACCATTAAATATCTCTGGGCCTTTATCTTTTGAAAAAATTGGGATATTTGGAAGTCCACTGAATCTCCCAATGCACAAGATCACAAAATCTATCATATGTACCTAATTTCAAAAAGTTTACATAACTCAAAGCCAATGGCATACTAAATAAATAAATAATATATATATATATATATATATATATATATATATATATATATATATATATATATATATATATATATATATATATATATATATTGTCTCTAATTTTTCTTTTCATCCTCACTTTAGTTGCAAGCCATTCCATTTCCCATTTGTGAAATGATCATAAAATATTTATTTATTATTATTTTAATATTATACTTCAATTATATATTAAATAACATATTAAAATAATTTATTTTATGTTGATTAGTGTAAACCATTCCTTTTGAAAAATAATCACCTTTTTCCTAATTAAAAAACCTTAAGTCAATTTTAACAATCATAATTATGATTATTCTATCAAACGAAAAAAATATACAAGATAGTAAAAAATATTCAAAAT
>CM038232.1:3658695-3797333 GCA_021442155.1 Cymbidium sinense
AATTTTCATTTTTATGTTCATTTTATTTGGTTAAATTTGTATAAGTTTTCAAGAATGAGAAATAGAATGAATTTCATTTTAGGTGAAACTCACTTTATTCCACATTCTAAACTTAATGAAGTTTCCAAAAGTCTAACCAAGATCCCAAGTATTCTTAATTTCTTTTGATGTTATTTATGTTTGGATTTGATTTATTTTGAATTAAGTTATATGGGTTTCATTTGATTTGGATTATGTTAATTTAAATAGTTTAGATTAAAGTTTGATTTTATTCAATTTAATTTAAGTTATTAAATCATGGATTTGTAAGCTTAAGGTTTAAGTTCATTAATATGAATTAGTATTTTAGGATTGTCCATAGATTAGGCTTAACTTGCACTTGAGTTAATCATTTGATCTAATTTAATTGTAAGTTTTAGATTCATTCTTAAATTCATTAGAGATGATGATTTCATTAAATTTTATTAATTCAAATTTTAAGGTTTACATTAATTATTAATTTTGCTAAGGTTTTATCTCGTTAACCTAAGATTGAATTTGATCACTTTAATTAACATAGAATATTTAGATAAGTTTCTTAATACTTTTCTCATGTTTGATTGAAATTGATTTGAATTACCATTTAATTTAATAGATTAACTAATTTCCATAACCTAATATTTGATTAACATTGTCCTAGAAATTTATAAATTTAACAACTTCTAATCCATAGATCAATTAGGATTGAAATATTTTTGGCAAGTGGAGTTACATGCTAATTTCAAATATTCAAAGTTTCATCTTGATCAAATTTGTAATTAGGGTTTTAATTGTTTCATTAAAACCTAAATTAAGCCAAATTTATTGAGATTTAGTTAATGGTTTTATTTTTCATAAATTCTTCATTGAAATACCTTTCCAATGAGGGTTTATTCATAATTTTTGGTTAACTTGTTCATTTACTATGATTTAATTAATTTTAGGTTATTTAATTGAATTATTTAATTCATTTAATTTCCTAATTAAGTCAATTTAAAGATTTTTAGATTTAATTGAGTTTAAGTGATGTTTTAATGTTCACTGAAGTTCATTGGGGTGATTTAAGGTTGTTAGATTAAAATTCTCTAATTATTTCATGAAGGATTAATTAATTTAATTAATTTAAAGGTTAGACATATGAAATTTCAATTTCCTTTGAATTCAAAGAATTAAATCTCCAAAAATTTATCTGAGGTGTGTTTTATGCTTAATTTCATTTCCCCATAGTTTCAAATTAATTGGATTAGTAATTGATGAATGGGTTTAATATTTTTTTAATTAAGCCCAAATTAAGGGAAAATACCGTAAAATTGGGATTTGAATTTCTATGGATTCCTCTCATCAAGATGAATCCATAGAATCCTCATTTCATTTTTTTTTGATTTGTGTTTATTTTCTATGAATTTTATAAGTTCATATTAATTTTTTAATTATTTTAAACCGTTAAATAATAGTATTTAACAGTTTTAAGTGAAGGGGCCTGCACGGGATCTGCGTGCCACGTGGTGCATTCCTCCGCGTGGCACACACGGGTTGGTCCACTGGAGGCGCGGTTATGCGCGAGATGATCTGGACCATCGAGATCGACGGCTCCAATCGATCTCGTGGTTCCTAAAGAGTGAAAATCAATCCGGTCCACCTAGATCTGAACTGTCCGATCCAAATGCACGGATCGAATGGCAGAGAGCTCGTCTCCTTCATTTCTAGCGGAGTTGAGAGCCATCGAATGTATTTTTCTAATTGTGAACGATCCAGAGCACAAAATCAAGTGATTTTAATTGCTACACGAACGTTGAAGGATATCCTATGATTCTATTTGATCTTATTGAAAATCATGTTTCTATGAAATTGACCACAACCAAATTTTTAAGGAAAAGGCTCTCGCGTTAATGACATACCTCTTGGATGATTGGCCTTGGAATTGATCCTAGAGCTTTGGAACCTTGAATCAAACTTGCTTGCCAAAGGAATTGGGTTAATTTCTTACGGATTGTTCCCTAGACCAACCCTTAGCTTGAAAATTTTGTCTTTAGTGGTTTGTAATGGTTAAGGACACGTGGGAGGGGGGAAGAACTTTCATTTTGCTTCGTTTTGGATGTATGAAGGTTAAAGAAAGTTCAATTCTTCTTATTGAATTCTGTGTGTGTTTTGTCCCTTGGCCAAGAGCTTTAAAGCTCTTTTTGGCTAATCCTTGGTCCTAGGGGCCATTGAAAGAGTTTGGAGGCTTGCTAGGATCCCCCTCTCTGTCTTACATGTGTCTAGGCTGAAGAGGTGGGGAGATAAAGAAGGGAAAATGGATTTTACCTACTCTTATTGAATTTTTTAGTTCATTTTTGGGTTTTATCATTTAGTTCCATAAGTGGCTTAGTTAGTGAGGTTAACTAGCACTTAATTTCTTCATTAGCAAGGCTTAAGAGGATTAGTCTCCATCCCATATGTATTGGTCGAAAGTGATTTGAATTTTCCTATTCATTTTGTCTTGTTTAACTCACTTAACCCAAATTGGGTTATGTGAATTAAACCTAATTTCTTATTGGTCAAATGACCCACTTGACTTAATTATACTCAATAAGGAATTGGGTTATGTCCCATCACCATCCCATGTGATTTAGGACAATCAATTTAGATTTATTTTAATTTTTCTTGGGTTTGTGTTCAATGTAGCTTATTTAAGTTATTTTGATTTAAGGAATTTAACTTACCTAATCTAGGCCTCAATAGACTGAAATTTCTTTATCATTATGATCAAACATGTTTATTTGATCATTTGAAATATTTTTGATAATTTGATTTAGTCAAATTTTAGTGGGTTGACTTTTTGATCAATTGGACCCACTTAAGTTAATCCTAGGTTGACTAGAGTTGACTTTAAGTTTGACTTTGAATTTCCATTTTATTTTTATTGATTTATTTGATTTAATTTATGTTGAATATTTGACTTGATTTTGCACCAACCCAAGTAGATTGGATTTTTCTCAAAATGCATTTCCTAAGTTACTAAGCATAGTGACTTGAATATTGAATTAGGAAATCCCTATTTGAACTTCAGATTTTCTCATTGCTAAAATGAACTCTTCCAAAAATGAGGTCAACACCGATGGCTTCCTCATTTCTCCCTCTCGGCTCCATCTCCTCAAATGCAAAAGAAACGCACACAAGTTTTGCCCCCTCTTCTATCGTTCTCCCCGTCTCCTCAAGCCACATATCGCCCCTCTCGGTTCGTCCTCCTCTAGCTGCACATCCCTTGACTCTTTCCTCTCATTCGTTTGTCCACACGACAGTGAAACAAACACCCTGTTCATCCCTCTAGGTCGAAGGAGCAGCTGTTCGACTTCCCACTCTTTGCTCGGTTTGAGGCATCAAACCATAGTAGCGTCCAAAGGCCTCAATTCCTACTATGATGACCTTATCTTCCTCCTCATCGTTTCTCCTTCCGACCCAACCGTAATCGCTCCTATCTAAACTCTAAGTCACAACCCCTTTTTCCCTACTTATCTAGCACAAGCTTCCCTCTCACCAAAATGTATTGAAGGTCAATCCATCCTGCCTCCCTCATCTCTCATTTACAAAACTTATAATGATTCAACTTTATTTGAATCCCTTGAATGCATCTTCAACCGGCTTTGTGAATCCTTTAACCATGCAAACTTGCTTTATGGGATGCCATTTGGTGGATTTAAGTTAAAGCTCTTACTTGAATTTTATTACTAAACAATCTTATAATCCTTCTTAATAGCTTCACATTCCTCCCTCATACCAAGAAAGACACTTTCCCTTTCAACCTAGAGTATAGCCGAGAGGCAATTATGCCATCAGGCAGGTTCCTCTTGGCAACCACTCTTTTCACGAGAGGCAACTCATCGATGGGTTCTCCTCAGTACAATCTCCCGTAGCTATTCTGTATCCCCTCTTTGATTGGAGTCTAATTCCTTTTGCCATAGCCAAGAGGGAACTCCATTATCAGGTGGGTTCCTCTCACTTTCTAGCATTTTCCCCACTTATTCAACTCAAATAATCAATCCTATAATCTCTCATATTCAATTCTTTCTAGCCAAACTCATGCAAAATTATTATTGTTGCTGTTGGTGGATGTGTAGAAATGGTTGAATGTATATATATTGCATTATATTGGTTTCTTTTTGTAATCTTGAAGGCCTCGTCACGCTCATCAAGGCATGACGAGATGAAAATTGGCCAAGGTATTTTAAAATACCAATCGTCACATCATGTGATGGGTAGCTAAAAAATTGTTAGAATCTATGCCAAAATTTTGACTAAATTTTGGACTTAGAAAAAAGGGGGAAGAATTAAGATTAATCTAAAAAGAAATCAATCACATCAAAAATAAATAATCTAAAATGAAATTTGAATGTGTAGAAATAACACATATATTTGCTTTTATCCAGGTCTTTGAAGGCCCCGTTATGCTCATCAAGGCGTAAAGAGATTGAAATTCGATCGAGGTGCTTCAAAACTCCAACTGTTACACTCATTAGACTGTGACAGGTAGGCCAAAATTGTTTCGATGTAGGCCCCTTACGCGGGGACGATGCTAGAATACTGTCAAAATGCTTGCAAAATTTTGATTAAATTTTGAACTTAAAAGAAATGGAGAAGAATGATGCAATTCAATCATTTATGACTATGTGCACACAAGCTAATGAATATATTCAATGTTAATTCAAGTCAATAAAAGATATAGATATTCAGCTCTATATAATGTGATTACAGTAGGCCTAATCTTCTATGCTTAAAATAGAGTTGATAAGGTCTACTAAATGTTCAACTTCTAAATGAACTCAAATTATATTAGATTATAAAACCCAATCCTCTATATTTGCAATAGAGTTGACAAGGTCTGTTATAATATCAATTTTCTAAAGAATTTAAATTACACATAAGTCATAGACCCGATCCTCTACTAGTAAATAAGTAGAGTTGACGAGATCTACTCCAATGATGACTGAGTTGATTGAAGATATCAACTGGAGGGGTAAGTATTATCAAAATATTTATGATATTATATTCAATATTCTAAAATTCAAAATACTAAAAAAATATAAATATAGATCTGATCCTCTACTATTAAAGTAATAGATTCGACTTGACATGAAATAATAAACTAAATGATTAAGAGGACTTATACACCTTGATGATGGCCGTGCTGATTGAAAAATCTCAACCGAGGGAATATTATTATCAAAAGCTACTTGAGCTCTAAACTAATTCATCATAAAACTAAATTTCAACTAAGTAAACATCCTAAATGAATTTATCATTTAAATATTTAAAGCAAACAATTCATCCACCCATCCACCATCATTTGTTGGGGATGAAATATTAAGAAAACTCTAGCTCAATAAAGAGCCAATATCAAGTTAAATAAGTCACTATATTCAAACTCAAATAATCTCATGCTAGTAAGGATGTGACCCGTATCCTCTATCCATGTGGTTTGGCCAGTAGGCTCCACATATGATACAGTTACGACTAGAGTCCTCTGATCGAGTTGTTGCCGCCAAATGACACCTTTATATTACGGTCATGACTGTAGCCCATATGTTCCCCAATAGCTCAGCCCTTTAAGTTATGAATCATAGAGTATATTTGATAGAAACAAAATCCTTTTGTCAGTTAAGGTGAACTTAAGCTTGTCTCTTTAGACAAACACTACCCCAGGTCTACAAAGATTGGACAACGTGGATGTGGCAGGATCCTTCCGGTCGGGTTAACTCTCCTCGACTAAGTAGACAAGGAACCATGATAGCCCGGGATGACGAAACCATGAGATCTAGATCGGGCACGTCATCATTCCACCAACCATCCACTTTAAGTTAAAACGATGAATTTCATAAATTTACAATTTTATACTCCACATGCTGCCACTATATGCTACTCATTTAGCGACATAATGACTAGCCTTACTCGAAAGTTCTCTCTTTGAGAGGGTAATTAACTATAGGTATTTCGCCTATAAAGAACGGAACTCTAATGTCCTCACAAAATGAGGATGAAATATCTGGGTAGTGTCTTATTTACTATCTCATATGCCTTCTGAAAATTTCACTAACACATAATTCAAACTCTCTTAATCAAGAGGTCGGATGCGAATTTTTGAAGCCCACAATATTAGCTAAAGATAATTGTTGATAAATATTAGCACACTCATATTTGACCAAGTAGTCAATCAAATATTAGTCATAAATCTATGGATGACTATTTTGAAATAGTTGGCTTATAGAGAAATTATGCATTAATCTTGATAGAAGTCAATACTTATATGTTGTTTTAGCTTGCTTACTTATTATGATAAAAATATTTACATCATAAGAGATTAATAATATCAAACCAAACTAATCATGTTATAACATAAAAAAACTTTATAACATTTAATATATTAAGACAACACAATATAAAAACGTAAATTAATTTACATAAATATGAAAGTATAATTCCTAAAGATAGCTGAATTTGCAATACATCCTAGGAAGGAAAAAAATAAAAATAAAAGTATAATTAGGCTATGCTAACTATATTCAAAGCGTAGCTCTATGCAAAATATACATGACTTATAGAGATTTTATATTAGACTCTATACTTTTTTTATTTGGACCTCTACAATCTGTTCAACCCACATATTCATAATATTTATATAGATTAAAAATACATGAAAAAATAAAATAAAAGTACAAATAGTATAGTTGTATACACTTAAAATTTTTTTTTTTCTTAGAAGTTGTATTAAACTTGCCACAATGCCCTATTAAGCAAGAAAGTAACACTAGCATCTTTTAGGGCACAACATAATATGCATCTATAAAAAATTATCTATTTTCTATTGCATATAATTACAACCAAACTATTTTTTGTATTGATGAAACTTAGGCCGGGGAACATTATTAAGGTGGAGTCATCCATGAAACACACTACGTTTTGGATGAGTTCATTTTAGTTTTTTAAAAATAGGCATTTACATACATATCACTCATCTCTAATATATTTATATATCTAACACCTAAATTATTATATTTCTAAAAATATCACATTATATCAATAATAACACTATCATTATCTTTTTAACATGAAACACATCTTTTTATGAGTAAGATGTTATATTTATAAATATAAAAATTTAGGTATTGGATATGTAAAAGCATAACAATTTCTTCATAATAATTCATCTATAAAAATCAAAACACTTCCATCTTCTAAGCCCTTTAATAGAAGCACATCAAAATTATTATTATAGAAACATTTATGTTCAAAAAATATGTCTATTAAGTAACTCTTGCAAATATTCTCTCTCGAAAATCAGATAACAGATAGCTTGTCTTACAAAACATTCATAAATATGATTCCTCTTATGAAAATCCAAAATGTTAAATTCATTTAAATAAGATTTTAAGCTCATTAGACATAATTATATATACATTATAGTATGCATATTCATTGTCCACAATAATTTCGGATGTCAGATATACTTCATTATATATAATATATGAAAGTTTTTTTGGAACAAGTATTATAATAAATAATATTAGTTGATATATTTTTAAGATTAAATTTAACAATTCATTTGTTTATACAATAAATATTTCTTTTTTGATTAAATGCCAATCTATTTTGAGATAATTTTCAAGTGTTCGCTTGCCTCTTAAGCTTGTATCTTAGAAGAAATAATTGAATTAAGTAGTTAGTAACTGAGTTTTGATGTACTAATCTGATCAAAGAAATTAGAGTATTCTCAAAAGCAAGAAATAATTATATGAGAATATTTTGCATAAATTTTGATGATATTATATTTTAGAAAATGATTAATTTAATGCAATGCATGGATAAGTAATCAACTTTTATATTGAACTCTTGAGTCAACTCATACAAACTTTGAAATCAAAGAATATCCTAATCCAAAGTTTTAGATTCATAATTAAAATTTAGTGATGAAGGATTTTAAATTAAATCTTTGATACCAAACTTTGAGTTAGATATCATAATCCAAATGTTTAGATTCATAATTAAGATTTAGTGATGATGGATTTTAAATTAAATCTTTGATTTGCTTTAAGATGAATGTTATTGGATCCAAATCTATTTTTAGAGTGAGAATCTGACTTATTGGCAAGTCTAGTGTCAAGTAGGAGTGGACAAAGAGGGGAAATAGACATTGAAGGTGTAAAAGTAAAATGTTAGGTAAAGTGTAGATTTGAGTCCTTTATGAAGTCAAGTTGATCTCATATTTATAGAATCAGAGGGTTATATATATGACTATAGAAAACTTAAAATAAATAATAAGATTTCTAGAGTCTAGTACTAATGATATGAAGACATGTGCACACGGTGTAGGCTGGAACAACTATTGAATGACGTGGCCTTCCTATCTAGAACTACTTGCCCTAGCACAAGATTGGGTCTGTGTTGAGTAAGGGTTCCCTAGCAAGTTGGTTATATCATGGTGTACATATAGCTCTATCTCATTGGGCGAGTCTGAGTCGTTAGGGTGATCATAGAGTCAAATGCTGAGCTCCATGTTTTGGAACCATAGAGCTATCTGTCATCACTTGTTGAGTCTGCACGTGGCCGCTTAGTTCTTTGTTTAGTTCAGTGAGTTGGCAGGTTCTTGGCCCACATCTTCATGGGATGAATAGGAAGTCCATGGCTATGAAGGGCATACCCAAGTCATACAAGTGCAATACCTAAATAATCAATTAATTTTTATATTAAAGTCATCTCAATATATATATATATATATATATCATTTCTAATTTTTTCATGGCATAGAAATTTAACTTTGTGACATTGTGATATTGATTGAATCCATGATTGATTTTGATTTTATTTCCTTAATTATTTTTTGGGTTTATGTGCCAATGATAATATTCAACACGACTTAGATAATAAATGGAAGGATAATTCTAATTTGTAAATATATCTCTTTTTTTTTTCCATTTTGTTTAATTTTCTATTCTTGCTCCATATCCTGTTATTATAAACCCCTGCATTTACTTTATTTTACTTTACAATGTATTTGGACCAAACATGCCCTAAAATTCATTCGATCTCCTAGAAAACATGCACTTAACTCTCCATTTTAAATTTTGAACTAGCCTAGAGACTTTCAAAGTCTAATATTTAGTCAAGCAACTTGCCCATAAAATTTGGCTATTCATCTAAAGTACTTGCATCTGAATTATGTTATTATATGTATTTATCAATAGTTCTTGTTCTCTATCAAAAACTCACTTTATGCTTTATCATAATAGATGACTATCAACAAAAGTTGCTCACTACATAATTAACTATATTGAGTCTACTTATATAATCTTTCTTATATTCATAATACATAATCTATCTTATGATATTGATCTTGGCTCTCATTTATAAATAAGGAGTACTAGTTAGAAACGAGGAGGAAAATATCTTAATTTTATAAGCAATGCTAATAAATTGAATCCAATATGGATTCTCTATTAGGCTCCTCTTTTTCTTATCTCTTCTTTCTTAGCATGAATTGACTCACCCTTTCTTTATTAGGGGTCAAGTGAATTATTATACATAAATTTATTAAAAAGAGTACTTTTAAGCTTTTTTTCATTTTTTTCACTCTTCCCTAGGTTTGATATAAATTTAAAGTAGGATACTAATTTTACCCCGTGGACAACATTAGATCTATGATCTTTTAATGGTATGATAAGCATGGAATATCTCAAAGATTAATAATTAGGATTTAGAGTTTCTTGAGGAATTGTTCATATAGATTAACTATCCCAACAACCGCATCTTGTACAATTAACTTAAGAATATAGATGATCACTTAGCTAGGTTGATACAAGGAATCTCCATGTGAATACTACAAAAATCCTTTAGTGTAATATCTTTAAGGGTGTTACTTAATCACCTCTCATATACATCATTGCCATGTCACCTCTAGAGTTGGTCAATTAGCTCCTTCCAATGATGAGATGTATTCCATAAAACATCATCTCTCTCTCTCTCTCTCTCTCTCTCTCTCTCTATCATAACAAGCATGATGCATAATCAATTAATGCCCCTTCTTAATAAATATTATAAAGTCTTTACTCTTTTGAATTTTAAGATGCCCATCTTGGATTCTTATAGATCCAAGTAGACATGACTTGGCTATTTTGAGTTAGATACTTCTTTTTATTTTTTATTGATGTGATGAAGCTTTTTTTTTATTCTACACCACCTTTAAGGATGATCCGTTGTTGTGATTTTTTACATCTTTGAATGGGGAGTATCATCATCATTGTTGAATTGAAGTGATTATTCATTAGTTCACTAGTGCAAAATCTAAAGAAGTTATAGGTTCTTTTGAACATGAGGGAATTGTTCAGTATGTCAGTTTGGTTGTTTATGACTCAATTCTAGTGAGTGATATTAGAATTGCAAGATTCTAAGCCTTTTTTTTTCTTTGGCAGTCTTTATATAAGGCCTTATTGATGGCATTTTTCATTACACTCTTTACTTTTAGTAGCTAAAACTTTGATTGAGTTAATAGAGCTAGATAAATCATACATCAACACATAGGATTATAATTGACTGACTTTAACTTTCTTTTACATTACTTTGAGTACATATTGGTGGTGAATATCAAAATAATAGGGCAATTTTAATAATAGCTATAGTAAGTCAACATAAGCTATCTTATTTATTTAACCAACATCATCAACAAAACTTTCATGCTTTCCTTGATAGATGAGCCCATAGGTCACGTGAAATAAGAAAGGTAGTCCCCTTTGTTATAATACATTACTTATAGTCCTCTCGAAAGTGTTATTGGTAGAGATCATGGACATCATTATTGATAAAGAGAATTTGACAACTACCATTAGTGTATATATCAAGGAATGCATTAGATCCATCCAAGTATTGCACTTTTCATAAAGGATTATTGCCACCTTTGAGTTTTGGTTGAGGAGCTCATCTACACTAGGAAGCTAAAAGTGTTTATCATTATGATATATTATGATATCCCTATAAGAAGTAAAATACAATGAGCATGTTCTATTGTTGTCCATCCACATCACATGAGTCGACATCTTAGGGATATATGCTTAGAGGAGTTGGCGTTGAGGCATAAAAGGACATATCTCATATGACAAAAATTATGAGGTATTTGCTTCTTCAACTTGAAACTCATATTTTGCAAAGTTTCCAATCACCTTCATAGATGTTGATAGGTGCTAACTTGATTCATAGGTGAGAGGCAAAGCAACATGCTTTTATGCAATATGCTTGATTGTGGTATGTGGGGGCATAAATCTGTATTACACACCCATTATGGGTCTACGTATAAGATGACATTCTTATATTTCAATTGTTAGAGATGCTTATTTCTCTTTTGTTATAAACTCAGATAACTTATTTTACAATTTACTGCTCATCATCTTACTTAGATAAATGAGTACTTAGCACAAATTGAAATCCAAGCAATCACACAAGCAGTGCAAAACAATCATATAAAATTTATAATTATATAAAAATTAATACAATAGCTAAGTTCAGAAGATTTGACTAAGCCAATCAAATTAAAACTCGATTCAATAAAAATAAAAAAAAAACTCCACTTTTGTAGCTCCTTCCACTACTGCCATTCATATTCCTCACTGACTTTCATTTGTTTGTTAATTAATCAGGAACTTAGTTATGACTTTATTTTCAATCAAATTATAGTATTTTAAGTGTGCAATGAAATTCTTGATGATCATGCTAAGCTAGCTGGAGACTTTTGCAATACTCAAAACTGAAGCTAAGAACTATCTTTATGTTCAATGCCTGTTGACCTCCAACCTACTTAACAGCAAACTGAAACAAAAAAAATTTCTATTTCCACACTTCCTGTTGCCTACTTCATCACATTTGGCGAGAAAGAAATGGAAAGAGATTTGGTAACAACAAATATAGTTTCTTCCGTAAAGATTCTTACATGGAAGAACTATAATGAGCTGCTAGCATATTTATATTCTAACTATGGCCTCACTATTGTTTATCTCTATGTCATCGATTTTCAATATGTTCTTCCTGTTTTTTTTTTTTTTTAGATTTTAGCATATCTGCAATGCACTATTTATTCTATTACCAGATTGGGAGGTATTTTACTATGGCTTCCTTCAATGTCGGAAAATTTATTGTAATGGACAATGAAGAATTTTTAATTCTTGTTAACTCCCTCGATTTATCAACAGCTTATTCATTCTTTCATCTTTCTTTTCTGCCCTATTAGAATGACCTTCACGCAACCATGAGTGCAGATTTAACTTGCCGCATGATAAATGAAAATTTCTGAACTTATAGGTTCTTAGAGAGCTTGTCTCTCTTGACTATGGCCTTTTTTTTTTGGTTTTTTGCTCATGTGTCTTTTCTTCTAAATAGCTAAGTTTTAATCATAGATTTATTCTGGTCTTACACTTGGTGATCATTTTTCTGATTAATGGAATTGAGGAAATACTCAGTCAATTTTATAAAAACTATTTTTAATGCCAAGACAGATTAACTGAGTGTCAAAATGAGGCTTTGACTTCGTGGTTGATAGAGCGGGCATTACCGGTTAAAAAAGCTTCCCGGATACTATATAAAGCAAGGAAGTGTTTTCTCCGACAAACAGTTATGGATCAGAAGAAGAGAGTTTGTATCGTCGGTGCTGGCGTTAGCGGATTGGCAATCTGCAAATACTTGTTGGCGAGGATTCCGGCCCGGTGGTTTTGAGGCTGATGGGACCATCAGCGGCGTGTGAAGTCCACGCCGGCGTCGATGCGACTACGAGGTGCGAGGTGGATACTTCCCTAGCCGGAGACGGTGACGCAGGCGAGTCCTTTGGTAAACAGGTGATGAGTATTTAGAATCCTATGCTCAATGATTCGATCTCATAAGACACGTGAGGTTTGGACAGAAGGTGGAGGGGATAGAATCTGTTGGTGTAGGAGAAGAGGAGATGGAGGCTTGGGGCCTGTGGGGTGGCACCGGCGATGCGTTTGGTGACGGGCATCGAGGGGTGTGGCATGTCGCAGTGCAGCGTGTGGAAGATGGAGCTGTGGAGGTAACTAATATTACTGTATAAACTCAAAATTATTATTATTAGATAGTACGCGTATTTAAAACCAGTTCAATAAGGATACGAGAAACAATAATGATATTTAACTATTAAATGAGTGAATAATAAATTTAATATTTTATTTTTTTTGAGATACATGCAGAGGAATTAGAAAGATTTAGTCATTTTTTATAACTCATTTTATAATATTAAGTAAACTTTTTATATTTATTTTTAATTTTAAAATTATTTATATTGGTTATAAATAATTATAATAAAGATACTGAGATACTGAGTAAATTGTTTGATGTATGGATTAAAGTGCTTAATTATTATGAGTTCTTTAAACTGCTTAATTATGATTTGAATTGAGTGAGAATGTTAATACATGTACACAATATTTTGAAACAGACAATTCAACTAGGCTTGAATGGTTAATTTTGTAGCACTCAAGTTGAATAGGTTCATTTTGTTGTACTTGGCCCAAATCAATTTAGTTGTAACCCTATCTTTGATGAACACATAATGTAGGTACATGTGGTGGATTTCGTGATCCTTTGTATTAGACGAGTCAGCAGACTTCCAAATATTCCAACATTTCCCAAAAATAAGAGCCCAGAGGTCTTTGATAGTGAGGTGATCCATTCCATAGATTACTCCAACTTGGATAGTACAGTTGCTACTGAATTGGTCAGAGAAAAGAGAGTCAGAATTATTGGTTTCCTTAGAATAGACATGAAATTGTCGATGAATGTGCTAATATTAATGGTAAAATTTTAATCATTTTTTATGAATTTCTTAAGAATGATGAGATTCCTAGTTTAATATATCTATATACAAATTATACAAAAGAGATAAATGGTTAACATGATTTTGTAACTAATAAAAAAACCCAAAAAAGTCCCAAAATTAAGAAGAAAAAAACCTAAGGGGTGGTGTATCTTAGGATAGAGTCAACAATATATGCTCACCCAAATATGTTCAACATTAGTCAATAGAATGACACTCCAGCTAATTACATTTCTAAAAGATAGTCATTTATGAAAATATGGGAGTTAATAAATGACCTGACTTGACACACCAACTTGAATTGACTCAAAAATATAGATTAGAATTAAACCATTTGCCATTCAAGTTAGAGTTGCATTATGTTTGGGTTGATTAGAATAATTCAAAATTGAGCTAATTGTTATTCAAGTTTAGTTTAGGCAAGTTTGAATAAGGGTTAAATGAGTCGATTTAGGTTAATTGGGTCATCTTGATCTAAAGAATTATATGTTTATATATAATAAGTGGGTTTCATGGGTTGGGTTTGGGATGAGTTGTGTTCATGTAAAATATTTTTTAATCAATATAATAAATAGGTCTAATTTAAGTCAAGCATATTCACGTTAGGCTAACTTTGAATTAGATCCAAATTTCTTCGGTCAACTTATTAATACTAGAGTGCAGGAGGTTGGCAAGACACCAACATCATTGTTCAACCATTGAATTTAACAAAAAAAAATAAACCATTAGTCACAATAAATATAATAAATTAGCTATATGAATTTGAGCCAAAAATTTCCACTAATATAGTAATACTAAGAGATTATAGTTGCCAGAAAGTCTAAATTTCTCCTTTGCATTAAAATAAAAAGAACTTTTTCAAAAGTTGCACTGAATGATAACAAAACAATAATAACATGCCTTTATCCCATTACATCTGGTTGGCTATATCAATCTTTTTCTCCATTGTGTTCTATTAAATTTCTTATTAAAGTTGCTAAAAGGATAACATAATATTATAAAAAAAGGCCAAGTGTGTCAACATATATATATATATTGTTCTATAAGAAATTAAAAGCAAGTCATACTTTAAATTGATAATTAGTACCAAAAAAAATAAGAGGTAATAAATACTAACTAGAAAAATAAGAATTAAAGTAAGAGGAGTAAGCCAAAAACTACAATGGAATAAAATTGAATAAAGTACATAAGAAAGTAAAACCATTTTTAACCATATATCATTTATATGCATCATAAAATTTAGAGGGCTAATTATCATTCCATTTTAACTTTTTAAGTTTTGGGCATTTTAATTTTAATCCTAAGTAACATATTCCCAAGTTAATTTTAACTCTTAGGATCTGCTTATTGAGATGAATTGTTAAAAGAGGATATTATTGGTTAAGGAAAACCAAAATAGAAGAAAAAAAAAGGAGAGACTAACTTCTTATTGAAGTCACAAAGAATTAAGTTAGTGGTGCCCTTTAGATAAACTTGTTAAGATGAATTCTTGAGTAATAAACATGCCAACCGTAAAGGTAGTTTAATGAGCTCATAGAGAAGTGTGAGTTCTTAAGATGAACTCATAAGGTGAGTCCCTAAGATGGAGGGTGTTGGACCATGGATCAACCAAAGATAAATTTCTAATGAAAGGTAAATTTAGTAACTTAACATAAATAGAATTTTTTAAGAAGTCTTCTTATGATGTTTAAATTTTCTAGTTTATTTCTTCAAAATGCATGACTTCCATTCAGTGGACTTGGGGCTTATGTTCTTACAAAGTCATAATTTTCTATGTAAGAAAATTTCAAATTCTTCTAAAAGAGTAAATCCATGTTTCCATTGAGGTTCCCCATCTTCTTAATTATAAAAAAAGATAAGAAAATAAATTCCATTTACTAATAAAATACCAATTGGGTGATAATTTTTAGCTTTTATTTCGAAAAAAAGTAATCTCAAATGGGAAGGAGAATTCACCCATAGAGTTATTAATGAATGATAGAGAGAAATAACTCAAATTAGTAATTTAAAACTAAGAAGACCTTTCCAATTGAGAATGGCATTATGTGTTAGAAGACCCTTAGAGTTATTCATGAATGATAGAGGGAAATAACTCAAATTAGTAATTTTAAAACTAAGAATACCTTTTCAATTGAGAGAATGACATTGTGTGTTAGAAGGAGGATGGAAACTTTGCTCTTGGCGGTGCATTAGGATTAGTAAACCTAGCCCACAATAAAGATGCAATAGGAGACAAGGTAGGGCAATGGGCAGCTAAGATGGAAATTGAGAGGTTGGAGCTTATTGGAATTAGAGATAAACTAAAAAGAAAAAATAATTTTAGAGATGACTACTACATATTGAAGGTTTAGAATAAGGGAGAAGTAAGTGAGCTAGAGAGGGATAATAGATAAGTATAAAGTTTTTCAATAAAGACTACAAAGTTAAGAGCCAAGAGAAAACTAATAAAAGAGGAGAAAGATGGCTTTAGAGAGATATGATTGCTATAAGGGGAATGTGGGAGATAACTCATGAAGCCCTAGTATATGGACACATAGAAAGCATAGATTATCATTAATATATTTACTTTGACTAACATACTAATTGATAATACATCAACCTAATCAAAACATTTCTTTAGTTCATCAAAAAATATTATTAATTTATTTAATTCTTCATTTCACTTGTAGCCAACAACATTTAAAATAAAAAATGGACAAAAAAAATCAATGGAGAGTAGGGGCTAGTGAAAAAGGACTAGGCTTAAAGAAGATGTTTAGAGAAAACATAGAAAACCTTTATTTAATAATTAAATAAATTTTTTTTTGAAGGCATGAAATGTGTATTAAATACAAATTCATTATAATTCAACAAAAAAGAACATAATTATAATAATAAACCATCAAATATTATAAAAAACATAATTCCATATAAGTACTTAAACACTTACCACCATAATAATCTTAGGTCTAATCATTTATAGCTACATGCCAAATACAAAATTAGAGCAAATAGGCACCTTAAATGCTTTAAATTTGAACTAAAATATAAATTAATTTTGAGTCTAAATGGATTTAGATTAGATAAAATCAAAAAGGTTAAAAGGCTAAAATGCTAATCCCATGTTTAAATCATGTAAGAATTATTAAATGGTCCATTATAAAATCAAATAACTGTTTAAATAGAATCAACTTAATCTTATCAACAGGATCAGAGTACCCTTGTGTAATGACCGTTAGAACAAAGAGGTGGAATATAACCAAATTTGTGTTTTGGGGCATTCCACTTGGTTACTTGTACTTGAATCCTCGAATTCACGGTTCACAAGCACGGGAATGAATTCTATTAAGTGTTTTGGCCACCTTGCTTTCACCTTTGGTATATATTAACTCATATTTATTTCACAATAATATCAAATCAAGTTTACCTTTTTTCACATACATGTTTATTTGGTTTTACCAAAATGCTCTTTTAACCTTAGTGGTGGATCATTTCAAAGTTTATCGAAAGCTACATAAAGAAAACAATTCCCATGAAAAAATATGGTATGGTGCCAGAGCATAGCTTTGTTCAGGGACTATCTGCTGGGTTGTTTTGCATGTTACCAGAAAAATTTTATAGCAAAGTGAAAGAAGTAATTATCATCTTAAAGCCTTCCAAACACTTTGAATTTTGCAAGAAAGGCATCATCTTAGAATTCCAAACTATGCCCATAGAAATTGATTTGGTAATCTATGCAACCTGATTCAAAGGTGATAAAAGCTTAGAAATATCTTTATTTCTCCTTGGTTCAAAAAAGATTGTAACAGTTTAGAAGATATGTAAGTTCCTCACTATAGGTATGGATATTTTAAGCAACGATTGAAGCTTACATAAAATATAGTTACTTACATTATCGAGCAAATTTTGAGCATTGCAGGCAGTGCATACATCCACAGATTCCACAAATGGCTATCCTTGGGTACTCTGAGAACATATCTAACATATATATTTCAGAGATGCGAGCAAGGTGGTTGGCTTGCTTCCTTGATAATGGCTTCTTGCTACCAAATAGGATGGACACGAAAAAGAATATAATAGAGTGGGATAAATACTTCAAAAGATATACATGCGGCTCAAGTGAGTACTACCGTAGATGTAGCATAACGCTTATTCGTAATTGGTATAATGATCAGTTATGCAAAGATATGGGTTGCAACCCTAGAATGAAGAATGGATTTTTGGCAGTTTTATTCCTCCCTTACGATCCTACAGATTATGCTCAGCTCGAGTTAAAAAAGTATTAAATATGAGTTTTTAAATTAATGAATGCTTTTAATATCATACATTTTTTATAAATATTTGGTATTTTTTTTCAAATAAGTTTTTTATAAATTTTTCCTTCCTTTATAAAAAAAAAAAAAAAAAAAAGAGAAAAGAAAACCAAAAGAAATAGTAGTGCAACATCAAACATAAAGCTAAGGACAAGATCTACAAGGCATGTTATTAAGATTTGATTCATCAACAAATACAACTTTTGAAAAAAAAGTGCATGGATGACCTCTCTTCCCTCAAAGTTAGAGAATAATTATAAATTGTAATGTAAGGATATTTGATGGGTAGTCGACAACACTAGTAGAAAAAAATAATGAAGATCTTAAAAATTACTTGATTTCAGGACTACTCAACTTGCCTTACTTTGCTTGTTCAAAGTTTATTCAATATATAAACTTTGAAGTTTATAATGTTTTACTTATTTTTATTTGCATTTGAATAAGTCATTAGTTTATGTAATGATAATTTTTTTTTTTGCTCTTTTTTTTAGGCTTGGATATGAAAAAACCTTGTAAATAGGACCTTACATTATAGTTTTGATTCTATTGAACAAAATTATATCTTTCTTATAAAAAGTTTTTTTTATTAAAAAGATTGGTGGCTATTATAATATTTCATGAAGATTAACTTCTAATCTACTAAAACCATGATGAGTCCTTTTCCATTCAATTCATCTTCTACTCCTCTCCTCCATAATACAACTTCCACTCTTATAAAGTTGACTTAGCCAACTCATAGACCTTAGCTTCCCTCAACCTAAAACCCCATTAATAACTCTAATAATCTCTTATAAATCGTCCCACAACCCTATTAACATTCCAAGGCCTCAACACCTATTTACCATAAGATTTTTTAGCCAAAAAGCTAAATATGAGGAGACAATTTCAAACAATGAGAAATATAATTAAATAATTCATAAATCCTTAATTATTGATAAAAAATAATAAAAATATATCCATTAGTTTTCTAACATCTCTAATCTTTCATTGATTTAAAGCTCCTTGCTATTTTTTTCAAAATGAAAAACTTATCCTTTTGAAAGCTTAGATTTTAATCAAATTTGTCCAAAGTTCAAAATAACTTTTTCCTACCTACCACCCCTTGGGAACAATCAAATTGTTATCTTCATCATCAAGATTATAAAGACTCTACATCATATTGCTATTTGAAATAAGGGTTTAAAAAAGTCAAAGTCAAGATGCTTGATGGCACAAGACAAGCACAAATGGAATTTCATTTTTTAAGATTGCAAGAGTTTAATGCATATTGTTAGACTAATTTTTCTTTAAGAAAGGTAAGTCTTGCTATTTTAGATCTTTTATTTTTTTTATTATGTTTTTCATTCATAAGAGAGAGAATATTGAAAAATTGCATGCCCATTATTAACTTCATAGGAATTTGTAGTTATTATCAAAAAAAAAAAAAAAAAGAAGACCTAGCCTCATTTTTGTGAACAAACCATAACCTAAAATTTATTTAATATTACTTTAGATAAAAAGTTGTGTTCCACAAACTAAAATCTTCCCTTGTATCAAATTTATAATCAGATAATGAGAACTTATAATTCATCACAAACTTAGTGCAATTATTATTATTATTATTGTTGGTGGTGGTGTGGTGTTGTTGTTGTTGTTGTTGTTGTTGTTGTTGTTGTTGTTGTTGTTGATGTTGTTGTTATTATTGTTATTGTTGTTGTTATTATTGTTGTTATTGTAGTTATTATTATTATTATTATTTAAAAGAATTTCTTGCTCTATAAAATTTAAAACATAAAAGATTTTAATTATACAATCTAAAATTTAAAAAAAATTCTCATGAGAAAATGGGGGTGTACTCTCATGAGAGTATAGAGAGAACAGATACAAAACAACCCTAAAAACTAACAAATCAGCCTCT
This sequence comes from Cymbidium sinense, assembly GCA_021442155.1. NCBI lineage: Eukaryota > Viridiplantae > Streptophyta > Magnoliopsida > Asparagales > Orchidaceae > Cymbidium > Cymbidium sinense. The sequence continues at coordinate 3,678,743 of CM038232.1, forward strand.
AAATTACTTCTAATAGAATCTATTAAACATATTCTCTCCAAATATGCCAAAAAATTTGAAAACATTTAAAAAATAGGGTGTACTATCATGAGAGTACATAGAGTATAGATACAAAACACCCATAAAAATCAACCAATCAGCCTCCAAATTGCTTATAATGGAATCTAATAAGCATATTCTCTCTAAACAAGCCGAAAAATCTAAAAAAAAAAGAGAAATTGGGGTTACTCTCATGAGAGTACAGAGAGTACACATACAAATCTATCTTAAAAACTAACCAATTAGCCTCCAAATTGCTTATAATGCCATATTATAAATATATTCTCTCTAAACTGGCCACAAAATGTGGAAAAAAATAAGTTATACTCTCACGAGAGTATAGAGAGTACATATGCAAATCTGCCCCCAAAACCAATCAATCAGCTTCCAAATTACTTATAATGGAATCTATTAAACATATTCTCTCCAAATAGGCTAAAAAATCTAAAAAAAATTGAAAAAAATAAGGTGTACTCTCAAGAGAGTACAGAGAGTACACATATAAATCTGCCCCCAAAACTAATCAATCAGTCTCCAAATTGCTTCTAATGGAATCTATTAAACATATTCTCTCCAAATAGGCCAAAAAATATGGAAAAATAAAAAAAATAAGCTATACTCTCAAGAGAGTACAAAGAGTATACATGCAAATCTGTCCCCAAAACTAACCAATCAGCCTCCAAATTGCTTCTAATGAAATCTATTAAACATATTCTCTCCAAACAGGCCAAAAAATTCTAAAAATAAATTAAAAAAAATAGTTTATACTCTCATGAGATTACATATAGTACACATGCAAATCTGCCTTCAAAACTAACCAATTAGCCTCCAAATTATTTCTAATAGAATTTAATAAACATATTCTCTCCAAAACAAAAAAATTTGGAAAAAATGAGAAAATAGGGTATCCTCTTATGAGAGTATAGAGAGTACACATGCAAATCTATCTCAAAAACTAACCAATTAGCCTCCAAATTGCTTGTAATGCCATCTAATAAATATATTCTCTCCAAACAAGTCACAAAAGGTGGAAAAAAATAAGTCATACTCTCACGAGAGTATAGAGAGTACATATGCAAATCTACCCCCAAAAACTAATCAATCAGGCTCCAAATTACTTCTAATGAAATCTATTAAACATATTTTCTCCAAACAGGCCAAAAAATTTGAAAAAGAAAATAGTTTGTACTCATGAGAGTACATAGAGTACATATACAAATATACCTCCAAAACTAACTAATCGCTCCAAATTTCTTCTAATAAAACCTAATAAACATATTATCTCCAAACAGGCCAGAAAATATGGAAAGAAATGAGAAAATGATCTGTATTCTCATGAGAGTACAGAGAGTACACATATAAATTTGCATCCAAAACTAACCAATCAATCTCCAAATTGCTTGTAATGCCACCTAATAAACATATTCTCTCCAAACATGCCAAAAATGTGAAAAAAATGAAAAAAAAATAAGCTGTACTCTCAAGAGAGTACAGAGAGTACACATACAAATCTGCCCCCAAAACTAACCAATCAATCTCTAAATTACTTTTAATAGAATCTATTAAACATATTCTCTCCAAACAGGCCAAAAAATCCGAAAAAAAATGATAAAATAAGCTGTACTCTCAAGAGAGTATAAAGAGTACACATGTCAATCAAGATCCAAATTACTTCTAATAATATAATAAACATATTATCTCCAAATAGAGTTTAATAGCTAAAAAAAACTAAAAAAATAAGCTGTACTCTCAAAAGAGTATAGAGAGTACACATGCAAATCTGCCTCTAAAACTAATCAATTAGCCTCTAAATTATTTTTAATGGAATCCAATAAACATAGTCTCTCCAAACAGGCCAAAAAATTTGAGAAAAAAAAAAGTGAAAATGGTTCAGACTCATGAGTGAGTACATAAAAAACTGCCAAAACTAATCAATTAGCCTCCAAATTGCTTCTAATGGAATCCAATAAATATATTCTCTCCAAACAGGCCAAAAAATCTAGAAAAAAAATGAGAAAATGGTCTATACTCTCAGAGAGAGTATATACATGTAAATGTACCTCCAAAACCAACCAATCAGCCTCCAAATTGCTTGTAATGCTATATAATAAGCATATTCTCTCCAAACAGGCCAAAAAATGTGAAAAAAACTGAAAAAGTAAGCTGTACTCTCAAGAAAGTATAGAGAGTACACATGCCAATCTGCCTCCAAAATCAACTTACCAGCCTCCAAATTACATCAACTGGAATATAGTAAAATATTATCTCAAAATAGGATTTCATAGCTGAAAAAATAAGCTGTACTCTCAAGAGAGTACAAAAAGTACATATGCAAAACAGTCCTAAAAATCAACCAATCAGCCTTCAATCTCTTTGTAAAGCCATGTACTGAACATATTATATCCAAACAGGGTCAAAAATCTGAAAAAAAAAATAACAAAATGGGTTGTACTCTCCTGAGAGTACAAAGAGTACAGATGCAAAACTGAATTAAACAACCATCAAGCAACCTACAAATAAATTGTAATGTCATCGACTGAACATATTATATCCAAACAGGCTCTAGAATTCATCAAATTCTTCATGAAACAACACCAAATATCCTACAATGGGATATAATAGACATATGACAAGCCCCATAGTTGATAAATTTGAAAATAGCCGTGTACCATTATGAGAGTACGAGAGTACACATATAAAATATCTCAAAAAACCAGTAAAACAGACTCCTTTCCTTTACAGAACTCAAATGTTCCAAATATTCTCCTATTCGACGGTGACAACAATAGAGAAAACCCTAAATTCATTAAAGTTTAAGAATGCATGAAGAAATACCTCATGCGGTCAGCTATAATACCTCAATTTTTAATGCCCAAGATTTAGCAAATCTCTGAGGGAAGGTCGACGACGGAGAGAGCGGGAGTCGGCTAAGAAAATTTCTGCAAAATGAAATCCCTAAATTGTTCTGTGATGAAGAATGTGGAACGACGCACGTAATATTTTCTCCTCCCATTGTTTAAACGGGCCAGGCCAGGCCGGGCCCGAGGTAATGTAAACGGCGTCGTTAAGCACCATCAAGTTATAAGTATGAAAAATGCCTTATTTTATTGGACAATATGAAGGCGATATGTAAAGCTACGTCCGACTCGACGTAATATTTTCTCCTACTCCATGGTCGCTAATCTCATTATCGACTCTTCAAGTTTATATGAATTTTCACTATGGTTTGGAAAACAAGAGTACAAGGTTCTCTTTTTTCAATGTTGGATGGACTAATTTTTTTTAATAATTATAAAATTGATTTTCTTAATAGAGATTTAAAACTTGATGGCACTCGAATAGACTAAATAATGTAGAATAATGTGGGTGATTTTTGGATAGAATAAATAATGTAGAGTATTTAGGTGGTAAGATACCATTTGTTTAGTTGTAATTCCAACATTTGGAGAAATTTTTACATGTGGAGTTTGGATGCAATTTAAGTCTAGACCCAATAGCATTAAGATATTTGGTATACAACATGTGTACATAATTGATTATGTACACATACATGCCGATGGTACAATGCTATTAGAGTAAGAATTATAGCCTAGACTCAGCACTTAATAAATTCTCCAACATTTGATTGATTGGTTTGCAAAATTAATATGAATTTTAAAATTCACAAATCAATAAAATACAATGAGCTATTTCTTACATATAAAATGAATGAAAATAGAATTATAATTATGTTTGTGAATGATTGGATAATATGTAGATACTCTACTTAATGATAAGTGGAATAATGCTTCCAATTTAAAACTATATCCAATTTTTCTTTCATTTTGATCATTTCTTCAGTACTTGCTTCCTGTTTCAATCTACCAACTAATGACAAAAACGTCCTAAAGTTTATGTTTTACCATTTTTTGAAGAAAAGATGGCACAATTGCAGCCAATTGGTTTGTTAAATTCATTATAAGGTTAGAGTTTAATAAAATTTTAATTGATTTTTGATTTTATATATATATATAAACTATTAATCAAACATAAAAAGTTGCATTGACATTTCAATTTGATTTTTAAAATAATAATAATAATAAATGCACATCCAAGATAGTAGTTAGCTTATGGATTTTGATTAATACCTCAAAAAAGAAAAAAAAACAAATCAATTTTTTTTTAGGAGCATTCATCTACATACCATAAAATTCTTATATAATTACATATATAACATCTAAACTCCAATAATTATATTATAACATCTAATTTTTTGACATCACATAAAATAAAGCTATTTCACTATTTCCTTAAAGTGAAATGCATCCTTTGATATCTAGAAAAAGTACTAAATATCAAACAATAGGTATTAGATATGTAAATATATAAGCATTATGAGGTATGTATGTAAATCTTCCTTTGCATGATCTCTAATTGCTATTCTAATATTAATGGTAACTATGTTAAATATATATTTTTCTTCTATTTAACACAAGAGATTATATAGAAATTTTTAAACTTTCATGTTATCTCCACTCACACGAAAAATAATAGAAAAGACCTTGAAATCTTTTTTTTAATTAATAATTAAGTGTAGTTTCCTTTGATGTCATGAACCTTGCACTTAGCATGAAGTCAAGGCTAATTCTTCTGGAGAGAATAATGTGAAGAGTAATAGATTTGATGCAAGAATAATTAAAAATACATATTAAAAAAGAGAAAACTTAGAACACAAAACTTTCTTGCTATAAACAAAATTAATGTCGTGCAACCACAATCTTCACTTAAGTTCCACTCATTTACACAACCATAATTAAGATGATTATACAATTAGATATGAAGAAATAATCTTAAAATGGTTTTAAAATTCAACTAATAAAGGGATCTAAGTGGGTGAGATTAGATAAATAAAATCAACAAATGAAAAAAATATATATTAACAATCTAAAATATTTTTATTATACAAACATCATATGAAGCATCACATTAAATTTAAGCAAAAGTCAAACATAAACTTGCTCTTTTAGCGAATTAATTCCTATGACTCATATCCTACCTCCTACTCAAATTGATAGTAATTTTACTTTGGAGGTTAGGGTAATTTTAGTTAAGAGATTATTCTTCTTCTCCTTCACCTTTTTATTCCAGTGGTCCTCTACATTCTATGATTGATTACTCAAATATTCAACTAATTTTGTATTTTATATCTAACAATATCATATTAGAAGATAATTTTAAAATTTTTTAGATTATTTCAAACCTATTTTGAGCCATTATGGTAGAAATAAGATAAATAAATAAATAAATAAATAAATATATATATATATATAAAGAGAGAGAGAGAGACTTGGCCAATTTTACAATATTTTTGTTTTGACTTGGCCAATTTTTTTTTATTGAAAAACGTTTATATATATATATATATATATATATATATATATATATATATATATATATATATCCATTTCTTCCTTTTATTTTTATTATCAAATATGTCTTCTTGGTCAATCCGATAATGATATATTCAAAACTGTGATTATAAGTGAAATAATGCTTCCAATTTAAAAGTATTTCCCATTTTTCCGTTTTTTTTATCATTTCTTCTGTTCTTGCTTACTGTTTCAATCTACCAACTATTGATAAAAACGTCAAAAGTTTCTATTTAGCATTTTTTTTTAAGAAAAGACGACACAATTCCAGCCAATTGGTTTGTTAAATTCAATATGAGGTTAACGTTTAATAAATTTTTAATTGATTTTTGATTATTGATTATATATATATATATATATATATATATATATATATATATATATATATATATATATATATATATATATATATATATATATATATATATATATATATATATATATATATATATATATATGTGTGTGTGTGTGTGTGTGTGTGTGTGTGTGTGTCTGTAAACTATTAATCAAACATAAAAACTTGCATTGACATTTCAATTTGATTTTAAATTTAAAAAATTAAATGCACATCCAACACATTAGTTAGCTTATGATTTTGATTCATACCTCAAACATAAAAAAAATATCAAATTGTTTGGGGGCATTTACATACATACAACACAATTCTTATATATTTGCATATATAACATCTAAATATTAATAATTACATAAAAAACACAAAAATTTTTGAGATCACATAAAAAATAAATAAATAAATAAACTATTTTCACTACTTTTTTGAAAGTGAAATGCATCCTTTGATATCTCGGAAAAGTACAAAAATATGAAATCATACGTATTAGATGTGTAAATATATAAGAATTATGAGGTATATATATATATATATATATATATATATATATATATATATATATATATATATATATATATATATATATATATATAATCTTCCTTTTTAAATCATATTTTTTCTTCAAGTCAATTTGACAGCTTTGCCAAACACCAAGTCATAATTTTAAAATAAGTTTTATGCATCACTGAGTAACCAAAGACATGAAATTTTCTTGAGGAAAGGTTGAATTGGCAAAAACATATATTTATGCATCACCAAGTAGGTCTTGTACCATACATCTCAAGTACTAACAATGATGCCATACTCACTTATTCCTTTCATACACTCATATGAGCATGTGAAAATTGGATAAGAAATCCCTTTTTCTACCTAATGAAAATCATGCATCATAAACATTCAAATTTTCTTAAATAACTTAGCATGCATTATAAGGTGTGCTAAACATTCCCATTTGGTATGTATAGATAAGCTCAGGATCCATCCATATGCATGTTATATATGTTAGGAAAAAATAAAGAGATGTGTGTTTGTGAATTTAATTCACTTTACAATCTTAAAATGCCTTTCTTTTGAATATGTTTGTTTAGAGTTCATCTAAACATAGGATTAATTAAAACATCTAATAAAATATTCTCTAAAAACTAAAACATGAATCCACTTTAGAAATTACTTAGGTCAGGGAAGAAAAGAGGAGTTCTTCTCTTCCCTCTTTACAACTTAGTAAGAGTGATTCACTTGAACCTAATCAAAAAAAAAATAAAATCAACATAAATAACTAAACAACTTAAATAAAATCCTCCTCTAAGTTGAACATTCTTCACACTTAGAAAACTCTAACTTAAAGCCATAGCTAAGCATACCACAAACCTTAAAAGCACACATTAGGCTAAGCCACCACTTCTAGCTTTAGGTTAGGGCGGTGCATGGTTTGATGTTTGCTTTTGTTTTATGATGGGATGTTTTAGACTGGAGGATAGGGTGCACATGCGTAGGCTGACTGGTAGGGCGATCTTAGTCTAACCATTATCTTTTGAAGGGGACTGTGCTTAAGGGGCGCTATAATAAATAAAAATATGAATGCTTTTTGTGGTGATGCTTAAACCCCTAAGCATAATCCAATAGGCCAGGTGGACTTAGTAACCCATGTGTGGGGTGCTAAAGTTCAATATCCATGCTTGGGATTTGTATGATTTGTTTTAGCTAATCTCTATTTTGCAAGTGTTAGTTAGATTTCTATTTTTCCCTTTTCATGTAATTTTTGCAATTAAGATTTTGGAATGATTATTATGGAGGTTAGGATGAGCATTGGTCTTAAGATTATATCTTAAGTACCATGTGAACCCTTTGGATCATTCACCTTCTAACCATCCAAAAGAAGGAACCAAAGAAGAAAGAAAAAAAGAAGAAGAAAGAAGAAAAGAAGAATGAAGAAATGAAGCTTGAAGACTCCCATAACAATGAATTTCTTTACTTAATTGTACTTAATTCATTTGTAATCCAGGTTATATAAGGGTAAAGCTCAGCCACCCAATTTATTTTCAAGTTTGTGCGGTGGTGCCCGACCATAATTGGCCTCTTATTCTTTTATGATTAGCTTTATAAATTGATTGATGATTTGTTTAGCTTGTGCATTAAGTGTCATCTTTTTCCTAGTTTCTTCCTTGCTTTATGTATGGCCTGGATGATGATTAGGCTCTTAGGTAAAATAAATCTTCTACCAAATTTAATAATTCAAAATTAAAATAAAGAACTCATTACCTCACCTAAAGCTTAGGCTAAAAATTAAGATAAAAGAATTAGCAACCCCTTAGCTGGATGAGTATTTATTTTTTAACATCATGCATAAAAGCATCTTGTTTCACTCTTGATTGGAGGGCTTCCACCTTGCTGAAACTTTTGACCTTTGAGAGCTATGGTGGAAACACACCTCCTCCCTTCTTCTGATTTTGGCCAATAATCTTACTTCTCATGCATATAGGCAATAAACACTCAAAATGATTATCCAAAAAATGAGAATAAAATGTAATATGAATTGCATTAGATTTAGGTCATTACTCATGCCCGTACATGATCTAGTCTCTTAGGGAGTGAGTTTTAGGACCTAGTCTCTTTCTAAATAAATAACAGCTAAGCTATCTTGCATAAAGCATACGATTTGCCTACATGAATTTAAAATTGTAGGAGGAGTTTGTTTGCGGCCATCCCTGCATTTGTAAGTCCAAGCAAATGGTTTGTCCTCTCTTGTGGAGGCAAACCAAACACCCATTTTCATCTTAGATTTAGGTTGTGCTTTTAGCCCTTGCCAAAGCTCCCTATATTTAGGTTCTGAGGTTGCTTCTCCCTTTTGGGGGCCATAAGTATAAATCCTCATCTCTTAAGCATTTCTATAATATTGTATTGTGGAATCATAAGCGATAAATTTCTAATGAAAAATTCAACTCAAATAAATTAAATCATTTTCAAAAATGTAAAGCCCAATCATAGGATAGTTTGAGATGATCATTAGATTTTCTAGCATCATGAGCATCTCCTATTTATCTTCATTTGGCTTCCATAATAACTCTCTCTTTGGTTAATCCCATTTGTTCTTTAAAAATAAGCTAATCGATTGATAGTCCTACCCTATTGAAACATTTAGAGACAACGATCATTTTCCTTAATCGAGAGTTTTCCTGAGGAATCCCCATTCCTTAAGATATAATTAACTATGGGGGCTTGTCCCTGTAGGGAACTTAACGAACCCGATGTAAAATAAACCCTGCTTTACCTTTCCATGTAAAGTAGGGGAAGAATCTCTGGTACACCTCGAAGATCCAACGTCCTTAGGAGTCCTTATTTTGGTGACAGTCCATTGTAGGGTGGTGATTTCTATTCTTCGAGATAGTACACCTTTCCTCAATGTCATACCTGATCACCCTAATAAGTACCTCTACGAATCTGCATGGCATCTAACCAAGACGTTATTTTCCTGTTCTCATTTATCTTCTTTCCACCCAAATAAAGGAGGATAGATGAAGACATGAATATTAAATTTCCAAGAAGATAACACTTTTAAATTATAAGTTCAACATTTGATTGATTATTTGGCAAAGTTAATATGAATTTTAAATTTCACAAATTAATAGAATATTTTATGTTTGTGATGATATTTCTACATAAAAATAACAAATAATAAATTTGTAATTATGTTTGTGAATGGTTGGCTACATAGTTTTTTGATTGACACATTGATACGGTTGACATTGATAGAATGGAGTGTTCTCGCACTAACATATCATACTTTATGGAGCACAACTTTTTCAAATATATGATAGATTAATACACATTAGAGGTATATTTGATGATATTTAATGGTTATATTTATTTTTTATAACTTATCATGTAGAATATTTGAAAATACGAAATAATGATAATTATCAGGCATGATAAAAATATTATGTATGCATGCGTGTATATAATATCAATCTATAATTATAAAAGTATTTTTTTTCTAAAATTTTTAGTTAAATTTCATATTGGAGCAAACTCCTAATCATTTGCCTCTTAGATATTAAAATTTAGAAAAAAATTTTTATTAAAGTTGTTGCCATGTTATAAGTTTTGAACATATATATGAAAAAATATAGACATTTTAAAATACATAAAAAAATTGATTAAATTAGAAAATATTTGAGCAAAATTCAATGGAGAAATATGTCAGGGGTGTATGATCTTGAGATAGTCAAGGTGACCCAAAGCCTATTACTATGTTTGACTTACATATTAAGATCATCACTTGATTAAACATATATTAATGTTAAACTTATTATTGACAAATAAGGCATACTATTTCACAATGATATTGATTATTTAAACACTATACTATTCAAAAAGCATTTAAGATGAGAACTTATGATATCATAACACAGGATGTTAGCCTCTAAAAATATGGCATGAACTTGACATACAATTAGAGTATAACTCTCTATTCATATCTAATATGAATGATATAATGAGACACATAACTCAAAATCTTAAAACGGTTAATAAAAACTTGAAATTGCTCCTATAATTTTGCTTGAAATAAAAAATCACCTAGACTTACCTAAGAGAAATCAAATTCATTATGCCATGATCTTAAATCAAATGTAAGAATAGAACAAATTAATTGCTATAAACCAATAAGTGAAATTTATAGCCATGCAATCAAAGCAAAGACAAAAGAATCTTGAAGGGTATGAGATGAACAAAACTATGCAGATTTCGCTCAATTATTTAGTTCTTAATGTGGGAAAAAAAATTCTATTTGCCGGGCACACAAGATCAATATATATGTATATTAGATGAAGACTTTGGCAAATCTCTACTAGCAAAATAATGACTACATATCAATGGAGTATTAGGGGTTATAGTTGATTATTTTGAATTACTTGGCTTAAAGAGAAATAATGCATTAATTATAAGAAATAAAAAAACTATAGTGTATTTTAGTTTCCTTTCATATTACAAATAAAAATATTTGAATCTAAGAGTCTTGCAATGCTAGACCAAAAAAATCATATTTTAACATTAAAAAAACCTAGAAAAATATACTATTCCAAGATAAATATAAATAAATCAATTTATTTTGTATATATATGAAAGTGTAACATGTAGTTGTAGTTTGAGTTTTGCAATACACCTAAACAAAATAGAGTACATTTATGCTCTATGTACTACATCTTAAGCATAATTTAATGAACTCTTTATGTTTCATATTTGGGTCTTTATCATCTAGATCATCTCACACATCTATAAAATTTTTCTAAATTAAAATTACACGAGGAAAAATAAGTGTAAAATAATATAATCATAAAAACTTAAATTTCTATAAAATTATATTAAACCTATCATAATACTAAGCTAAGTGAAAAAGTACAACTAGTCCTTTTTAGGGCATATGTAGTAAGCACCTAAAATAAAAAATATCTCTATTTTATTACACATAATTACAACCAAATTTTTGTTTATATTGACGTGTGAAACTTAATATGAACACAATTGGGGTGAAGTCAGCTATGCAAGACACCATGTTTTTGATGGGTGTACTTGAGTAGATATCCCATTAAGTGAGTTGAGATGAACAAAAAAGTTTAAAAGGAAACATAATATCAAGAAAATGAGAACATAAAAAGTGCAAGAATTTTTAACCATATGTTTTCTTCGTTATGGTTATAGGTAAAGAGTTGTCATAAAAGGACTTGAAGATTTTATCAATATTGCTAGATTTTTGAGAATGACTTCCATATTTAAAGTAAATTTAAAATTAGATTGATGGCATCACTACAATTCATGGCTTCTTATCTTTAATAATTTTAACCCCATCCCTCAAGTGGTTCAAATAAATTGGTAGCATTGGTTCCCTCATTTTCTTCATTTTCTATTCATTCCCTCTGATTGCTGTTCTGCTGGCCAACAAGATGATCTAAATATTCTCCTTGATTAAGAGATTCTTGACTCATTGTTTATTCAAGCTAGATAGGAGTTTATAATTCCATCTCTATCACATTAAATTTAAGCAAAAGTCAAACATAAACTTGCTCTTTTAGCGAATTAATTCCTATGACTCATATCCTACCTCCTACTCAAATTGATGGTAATTTTACTTTGGAGGTTAGGGTAATTTTAGTTAAGAGATTATTCTTCTTCTCCTTCATCTTTTTAATCTAGTGGTCTTCTACATTCTATGATTGATTACTCAAATATTCAACTATTTTTGTATTTTATATCTAACAATATCATATTAGAAGATAATTTCTTATAAACTTTTTAGATTATTTCAAACCTATTTTGAGCTATTATGGTAGAAATAAGATAAAATATTATGAAAAGTGCCTTAACTATACAAGAACTTTAGTTGCATTTTTAGAAAGTAATGATCAACATGAATGGGAGATTAATTACAGTTAATATCTCAATTTGGGTGGGGTATCTATTTGTATCTTATTTTATCCTATTTTGTTTCCTTTTTTTAAAAAAACTTTTTTGAGGCTAAGATTTCCCTTTTACTGAACTATGCTTTATTTTATCTTCCTCTAGGAGGGTGATCACACAGCTTCTTCTCTAACATTAAAAAGTTTAAAATTTTAAATTATTTTCATTTTTATTGATGGAAATTATCTTTGAATTAAAAGAGCTTAAAATATAATAAAATTTAATTTAAAAAAACACAATTGAAGAGTAGGTATAGTGGAATTCTAAGTGAGGAGCCCATCATATCACCATCATTCAATAAATCTTAAAAAATTTTAAATAAATCATGGGTGATGCCGGCAAGGACTCATGCTCTGGGGAGTTCATGTACAAAATAATCATCATCCTCCTCAAAACTAATTTATCTCAACTTAAACAAATTCTTTTATCTTTTATACATACATATACATACATACATACATATATATATATATATATATATATATATATATATATATATATATATATATATATATATATATATATATATATAGATATATATATATATATATATATATATATATATATATATATATATATATATATATATATACATACATATACATATATATATATATATATATATATATATATAGAGAGAGAGAGAGAGAGAGAGAGAGAGAGAGACAACTAATTTTACAATATTTTTGTTTTGACTTGGCCAATTTTTTAATTTGAAAGGGAACGTTTATATATATATATATATATAGAGAGAGAGAGAGAGAGAGAGAGAGAGAGAGAGAGAGAGAGAGAGAGAGAGAGACAATTTTACAATATTTTTTTTTGACTTGGCCAATTTTTTTAATTGAAAGGAACGTTATATATATATATATATATATATATATATATAGACAGAGAGAGAGAGAGAGAGAGAGAGAGAGAGAGACACCAATTTTACAATATTTTGTTTTGACTTGGCCAATTTATTAATTGAAAGGAACGTATATATATATATATATATATAGAGAGAGAGAGAGAGAGAGAGAGAGAGAGAGAATACCAATTTACAATATTTTTGTTTTATAATTTATTAATTGAAAGGGAACGTTTATATATATATATATATATATATATCCATTTCTTCCTTTTTTTTTATTATCTAATATGTCTTTTGGTCAATCGATAATGATAATATTCAAAACTGTTTGATTATAAGTGAAATAATGCTTCCAATTTAAAAATATATATAGGACATCTGACCATTTAAGCAATCTTCAAATAGAAGCAATTCAATTTTAAAATTTCAAATATTGTACTAAATTATTTTCATTATACATATAACATAATATTTATTTACACTATAAAAAGTAATAGAAACATAGGAAAGAAAAAGTAAAAATTTAACTTCATATTTACCTTTCATTATTGCTTTGTCCATTTTCATCATAATTTCACAATGAATGAATTATTCATTCTAAATCAAAATAGTATATAAGTAATGGCCATCACTTCAACCATATGATGCCGATCTTTATCAATAATCATATACAAAATCTAATGCATTCAATATATTTATATAAAATTCTATAAATTAAAAAATTTGATGTGTACATTCATAAACATAAAACATTAACATATCTTCCCTCATAGAAAAAAAAATGAGAACACATGATTTTTATCTTTAGTATTGTATATTTATATTTGAAGAAATATGTTCTTTAATTAATTTTGTGATTTGTTATATATGAATACTCAATTTTCTTTATATAAAGTCATATTAGGGATCACTTGAGTTGCATTAGAAAGGTCTTACCCTGAATCTTCCTCTATACATTAGACAGTCTTATGTGTGTTAGACAACTTATTGAGCTTCCTCTATATATAGCAAAATAAAAATAAAATAAAATATTTAGTTTCTATTTTATTATCGTGTCTATATGTGATTAAATGTTCCAATGCAAAATTGTATTCAGATACTGCATATAATATTCTCTTCATAGGGATTCCCTATTTACTTGCTTAAAGCTTTTCTTTTCAAGATGGATGAAAGGACGGGGTGGAGAACTAGAAATCCTCATCATGCCCTCCTCCTCTAGGGCAACAAACAAAGGGTAGAATCTACTTCCACCTAAGAGTGAAGAAGTGTCAGGAAGAGTATATCCATCCCTCTTCATGGCAAGCTCCATGTCAAGCATATCTCTTTGCTTCCTCTCCCTAAGATCTATTCTCCTGAGTCTCCTTCCTCTATTTTTCTTCAGACTTTTGGTCATTTTAGATGTTTTAGAGGTGGAACCTTCTTCAAAGGTGCTAAAGGGAACTAAAGCAGGAAATGCCTCTGAAGTGGCAGCTTTGATTTCTTTTGAATTGGTCCCTGCTGGACCCTCTCAATAGTCTAGCTAGTAAGCATCCTATCCTCAATAGGATCAAGAAAAAGAAACACTAGAAAACTCCATAATAGGTTGCTTATTTTTCAGATTTGCCTTAGCAACAGGAGTAAAAGTTACTTCGCTAGCAGTAATATTAAGGTTTTTAAATCCGGCCCCAAATTTGATGATGCCATTGTAAACATTACTATCAACGTAAAAGCTAATGCTAAAAGTGGCAAAGAGATCAACAACCATTTTCCTTTTTTAGAAACAAAAATTAATTAAAAAAATGTAAAATAACCAGAATATGGTTAAAATAGGTTTTTGACCTATGAGGATATTTTAGCCAATAATATGGCCAAGATTCTCTCTCTCTCTCTCTCTCTCTTTCTATCTCTGTCTATCTCTCTTATTTCCTTTCAGATTTTATTTCTAGATGTTGGATAAATTCAACCAAGGATGAAATAGAGAAGTACCCAACAGAAAGAAAGGCAATCATGATCGATGAATTACACTAGTACACTACCGATATATAGAAATAACCATTTATTTCTAAAGATAAGGAGAAGAACCACTCCCCAGTGGAGTCGCCAGAAAATATGTTGTTGTTTTCTCTGGAATAGAGAAAAGAAATGACACCATATAAAGTTTAGGAATATTTTATTTAGATGACCAAATACAAAATTAAGGAATAAACATATTATCATGAAAGATAAACATGCTCTCTTGTAATGGATTCGATCATTTCAATGAAAGACTCCTAAAGGCTAATGGGTCCTTCGTGTACCAGAGTATTTTCTCTTGAATTATATGGAAAAGTAGAACACAATTTATTTTATCCTGGGATCATGGTTCCCTATAAAGGTAAGTCTCTATAGTTAATTACATCTTAGGAAGGGTCTCCTCCTAAGAGTACTATCGATTAAAGAAATAAGTGGTTATTCTTAAAGACTACTAAGGTAGCTTTCAAAGGATTGATTTTTAAAAATTTAATTCGGAGAGGTCCAAATTGGAGAGAGTTATTTCTAAGTGTTAATATGGAAAAGAGTAGGAAATGTCTATTGAAACTAGGATACCCTGTAAATATTTCAACTATCCTATGATTGTTCTTCGTATTTGGAATTTAATTTTAGATTTTTAGTTGCCATTTTCTTAGAAATGTAAGGCTTAGATTCTAGTAGCACAAGATTGTAGAAATGCATAGGGTTGAAAACTTATTCTTAAAAGGATGCTTCAGAACCTAGTCTATAGGTGCTTCTGATACATGTCAGGTACTCGACCTAGCTCTATCCTTGGAAATCCTTGGCCATTCTCCTCACCTGAGGTAACTAACCTATCCATGACTCTTTTAGACTTACAACCTGCCTAAAGAAGGCTACCAACTAACACCACCTAAGTGCATTTTAAAACCATGTGGGTAAGTCATATGAATGCAAATGGCTGGGCTATAGTATTCTTAGGAAAGATATCTATAAACTTAGCCTCACTCCCTAATCCCTAAGGTTATATAGGGCATGAGGATGCACTTAACTAATGCATATTTTTTAGATTTTTATGATTTTGACTCAAGATTCCTTTTAGGCCATAGCTATATAATTTATGCTTAATGCATGCAATTAGAAAAAGGTTATGGGCCAAATCAGAATAGAAGAAGGTGTTATTCCATCATAGGCTCTCAAAGGTCAAGCCCTAAGTTCTCTGGTAAAGATGGAAGCCCTTCCTTAATCAAGAGTAAAATAATATGATTTATGCAAGATGTTAAAACATCCAGCTAAAGGGTTGCTATATATTTTATCTTGCTTTAGTACCCAGGCTTTCAAATGAAGATTATGAGTTGTATTTATTTTTATGTTTCAATTGATTTAGTTGGGTAGAAAATTTAGTTTATCTTATGAGCCTACATCCAGAATCACAAGATAAACATAGCACAAAAAAAGAAAAGCATGTTGTTTTTATTACGCACCCAAAATAAATTAAATCAAATTAAATTAAGAAAAATAGGCCAATGTAGCTGGGTACTGCTGTACACCCTCGAAGAAAGAAAAATGGGTAGCCGAGTTCTGCCCTTATATAACTCGGCCTAGAACTACAAGTTTAGATCTATGGGTCTTCTTTCCAGGAAAGTCTCCTTCATCAGGGACATCCATCGGGCTCCATAGGGGACCACTGCACCATCTCTTGGTTGAGTCAGCTTTTGCTAATCCTAGACCTCATAGATCCTAACCTAATTCTAAGCTCAAATTTACATTTAATATTTAAAAAAAATCCTATGCCTTGCGAAATAGATGTTAGGAAATACACATAGCACATAATGCAGTTTATATTTCACAAACATACAGGCTTAACATTAGTTGCTTGCCAATCCCACTTGACTAATGGACTATGTTAAAGGATTTTCAGCACCTGCAAGAAAATAATAATTTTATGATTTATTTATTATAGTGATCCCTTTAACACAGCCCCTTGCAGAAAATAATGTTAAATCTAGAAAGAATGCTCTAACATCCAGTCTAATGAGCAAACAAGCCAAGACATCTAGTCTAAAGCAATACACCACACAAACATGTGAAGCACAACACAACATCTCACAGGAGATTAAAAGAAAATCATAGAACAATCTAACCTAGATCTAGAGTCCGTGACTTAAGTAATCTAGTGTGTGCAAAAGAGGGGTTTGTGTGGCAAGGCTTTGCTAGGCTCCTTTAAGTTTAAGTTTAAATTTGCAATTTGAATTTGCTTAATTTTTACCTTTGGGTGGTTTCAATTCAAATGGTTTAATGATTTAATTTTCATTTTTATGTTCATTTTATTTGGTTAAAGTTGTATAAGTTTTCAAGAATGAGAAATAGAATGAATTTCATTTTTAGGTGAAACTCACTTTATTCCACATTCTAAATCCTAATGAAGTTTCCAAAAAGTCTAACTAAGATCCTTAAGTATCTTAATTACTTCTTTTTGATGTTATTTATGTTTGGATTTGATTTATTTTGAATTAAGTTATATGGGTTTCATTTGATTTGGATTATGTTAATTTAAATAGTTTAGATTAAAGTTTGATTTTATTCAATTTAATTTAAGTTATTAAATCATGGATTTGTAAGCTTAAGGTTTAAGTTCATTAATATGAATTAGTATTTTAGGATTGTCCATAGATTAGGCTTAACTTAAAGCACTTGAGTTAATCATTTGATCTAATTTAATTGGCGTAAGTTTTAGATTCATTCTTAAATTCATTAGAGATGAATGATTTCATTAAATTTTATTAATTCAAATTTTAAGGTTTACATTAATATTAATTTTGTTAAGCTAAGGTTTTATCTCGTAACCTAAGATTGAATTTGATCACTTTAATTAACATAGAATATTTAGATAAGTTTCTTAATACTTTTCTCATGTTTGATTGAAATTGATTTGAATTACCATTTAATTTAATAATTAATTTCCATAACCTAATATTTGATTAACATTGTCCATAGAAATTTATAAATTTAACAACTTCTAATCCAGATCAATTAGGATTGAAATATTTTTGGCAAGTGGAGTTACATGCTAATTTCAAATATTCAAAGTTTCATCTTGATCATTTGTAATTGGGGGTTTTAATTGTTTCATTAAAACCTAAATTAAGCCAAATTTATTGAGATTTAGTTAATGGTTTTATTTTTCATAAATTCTTCATTGAAATACCTTTCCAATGAGGGTTTATTCATAATTTTTGGTTAACTTGTTCATTTACTATGATTTAATTAAATTCAGGTTATTTAATTGAATTATTTAATTCATTTAATTTCCTAATTAGGTCAATTTAAAGATTTTTAGATTTAATTGAGTTTAAGTGATGTTTTAATGTTCACTGAAGTTCATTAGGGTGATTTAAGGTTGTTAGATTAAAATTCTCTAATTATTTCATGAAGGATTAATTAATTTAATTAATTTAAAGGTTAGACATATGAAATTTCAATTTCCTTTGAATTCAAAGAATTAAATCTCCAAAAATTTATCTGAGGTGTGTTTTACACTTAATTTCATTTCCCCATAGTTTCAAATTAATTGGATTAGTAATTTGAGAGTAATTAGGGTTTAATATTTTTTCAATTAAACCCAAATTAAGGGGAAAATACCCAGTAAAAATTGGGGATTTGAATTTCAATGGATTCCTCTCATCAAGATGAATCCATAGAGCCCTCATTTGCATTTTTTTGATTTGTATTTATTTTCTATGAATTTTATAAGTTCATATTAATTTTTTAATTATTTTAAACCGTTAAATAATAGTATTTAACTGTTTTAAGTGAAGGGGCCTGCACGGGATCTGCGTGCCACGTGGTGCATTCCTCCGCGTGGCACACACGGGTTGGTCTACTAGGAGCCCGTGCGGTTATGCGAGATGATCCTGGACCATCTGATTGAAGATCGGACGGTCCGAATCGATCGTGGTTCCTAAAGAGTGAAAATCAATCCGGCCCCACCTAGATTCAACCGTCCATCCAAATGCGGATCGATGGTTCGTCCTCCTTCATTTCTAATTGGAGTTGAGAGCCATCGAATGTATTTTTCTAATTGTGAACGATCCAGAGCACAAAATCAAGTGATTTCAATTGCTACATGAACGTTGAAGGATATCCTATGATTCTATACGGTTTGATCTTATTGAAAATCATGTTTCCTATGAAATTGACCACAATCAAATTTTTAAGGAAAAGGCGCAAGGTCGTTAATGACATACCTCAATTCGTTGGATGATTGGCCTTGGAATTGATCCTAGAGCTTTGGAACCTTGAATCAAACTTGCTTGCCAAAGGAATTGGGTTAATTCCTTACGGATTGTTCCCTAGACCAACCCTTAGCTTGAAAATTTTGTCTTTAGTGGTTTGTAATGGTTAAGGACACGTGGGAGGGGGGAAGAACTTTTGTTTTGCTTCGTTTTGGATGTATGAAGGTTAAAGAAAGTTCAATTCTTCTTATTGAAGTCTGTGTGTGTTTTGTCCCTTGGACAAGAGCTTTAAAGCTCTTTTTTGGCTAATCCTTGGTCAGCTAGGGGCCATTGAAAGAGTTTGGAGGCTTGCTAGGATCCCCCTCTCTGCCTTACATGTGTCTAGGCTGAAGAGGTGGGGAGATAAAGAAGGGAAAATGGATTTTACCTACTCTTATTGAATTTTTTAGTTCATTTTTGGGTTTTATCATTTAGTTCCATAAGTGGCTTAGTTAGTGAGGTTAACTAGCACTTAATTTACTCATTAGCAAGGCTTAGGAGGATTAGTCTCCATCCCATATGCATTGGTCGAAAGTGATTTGAATTTTCCTATTCATTTTGTCTTGTTTAACTCACTTAACCCAAATTGGGTTATGTGAATTAAACCTAATTTCTTATTGGTCAAATGACCCACTTGACTTAATTATACTCAATAAGGAATTGGGTTATGTCCCATCACCATCCCCATGTGATTTAGGACAATCAATTTAGATTTATTTTAATTTTTCTTGGGTTTGTGTTCAATGTAGCTTATTTAGGTTATTTTGATTTAAGGAATTTAACTTACCTAATCTAGGCCTCAATAGACTGAAATTTCTTTATCATTATGATCAAACATGTTTATTTGATCATTTGAAATATTTTTTATAATTTGATTTAGTCAAATTTTAGTGGGTTGACTTTTTGATCAATTGGACCCACTTAAGTTAATCCTAGGTTGACTAGAGTTGACTTTAAGTTTGACTTTGAATTTCCATTTTATTTTTATTGATTTATTTGATTTAATTTATGTTGAATATTTGACTTGATTTTGCATCAACCCAAGTAGATTGGATTTTGCTCAAAATGCATTTCCTAAGTTACTAAGCATAGTGACTTGAATATTGAATTAGGAAATCCCTATTTGAACTTCAGATTTTCTCATTGCTAAAATGAACTCTTCCAAAAATGAGGTCAACACCGATGGCTTCCTCATTTCTCCCTCTCGGCTCCATCTCCCTCAAATGCAAAAAGAAAACTGCACACAAGTTTTGCCCCCTCTTCTATCGTTCTCCCCGTCTCCTCAAGCCACATATCGCCCCTCTCGTCTCCTCTATTGCACTCTTACTCTTTCCTCTCATTCATTTGTCCACACGACAGTGAAACAAACACCCTGTTCATCCCTCTAGGTCGAAGGAGCAGCTGTTCGACTTCCCACTCTTTGCTCGGTTTGAGGCATCAAACCATAGTAGAGCAGTCAAAGGCCTCAATTCCTCATCTATGAGCGAAGCCGCCTGACTTATCTTCCTCCTCATCGTTCTCCTTCTCCCAACTCAGGTCGCTCTATACTAAACTCTAAGTCACAACCCCCTTTTTCCCTACTTATCTCTAGCCCAAGCACAAGCTTCCCTCTCAGCCGAAATGCAATACATTATTCATTGAAGGCTGAATCCATCCCGTCTCCCCTCATCTCTCATTTACAAAACTTATAATGATTCAGCTTTATTTGAATCCCTTGAATGCATCTGTCAACTGGGCTTTGTGAATCCAGCTTTAACCATGCAAACTTTCTTTATGGGATGCCATTTGGTTGGATTTAAGTTAAAGCTCTTACTTGAATTTTATTACTAAACAATCTTATAATCCTTCTTAATAGCCTCACATTCCTCCCTCATACCAAGAAGCACACTCGCCTTCCCTTTTTGCGACCTAGAGTACAGCCGAGAGGCAATTATGCCATCAGGAAGGTTCCTCTTGGCAACCACTCTTTTTCACAGCTGAGAGGCAACTCATCGATGGGTTCTCCTCAAAGACAATCTCCGTAGTATTCTCCCTCTTTGATTGGAGTCTAATTCCTTTTGCCGTAGCCAAGAGGGAACTCCATTATCAGGTGGGTTCCTCTCACTTTCTAGCATTTTCCCCACTTATTCAACTCAAATAATCAATCCTATAATCTCTCATATATCAATTCTTTCTAGCAAACTCATGCAAAATTATTATTGTTGCTGTTGGTGGATGTGTAGAAATGGTTGAATGTATATATATTGCATTATATTATTTTCTTTTTGTAATCTTGAAGGCCTCGTCACGCTCATCAAGGCATGACGAGATGAAAATTGGCCAAGGTGTTTTAAAACACCAATCGTCACGCTCATCAGTGTGTGATGGGTAGCCCTAAAAAAATTGTTAGATGCAATCCCCTATGCCAAAATTTTGACTAAATTTTGGACTTAGGGGGGAAGAATTAAGATTCATCTAAAAGAAATCAATCACATCAAAATAAATAATCTAAAATGAAATTTGAATGTGTAGAAATAACACATATATTTGCTTTTATCCGTGTCTTGAAGGCCCCTATGCTCATCAGTAAAGAGATTGAAAATCGAGTGTTTCAAAACTCCAATGTACACTCACGTGAGGCCAAAATTGTTGATGTAGGCCCAACCGCCTATATCTTGAAATGCTTGCAAAATTTTGATTAAATTTTGAACTTAGAAGAAATGGAGAAGAATGATGCAATTCAATCATTTATGACTATGTGCACACAAGCTAATGAATATATTCAATGTTAATTCAAGTCAATAAAAGATATAGATATTCAGCTCTATAGAATGTGATTACAGTCGGATATTATATTCAATATTCTAAAATTCAAAATACTAAAAAATATAAATATAGATCTGATCCTCTACTATTAAAGTAATAGATTCGACTTGACATGAAATAATAAACTAAATGATTAAGCGGACTTATACACCTTGATGATGGCCGTGTTGATTGAAAAATCTCAACCGAAGGGAATATTATTATCAAAAGCTACTTGAGCTCTAAACTAATTCATCATAAAACTAAATTTCAACTAAGTAAACATCTGAACTAAATGAATTTATCATTTAAATATTTAAAGCAAACAATTCATCCACCCAGCCACCATCATTTGTTGGGGATGACATATTAAGAAAACTCTAGCTCACAAAAGAGCCAATATCAAGTTAAATAAATCACTATATTCAAACTCAAATAATCTCATGCTAGTAAGGATGTGACCCGTATCCTTTATCCGTGTGGTTTGGCCAGGCTTCCACATATGATACTTATGACCAGTCCTCGATCGAGTTGTTGCCAAATGACACCTTTATATTACGGTCAGCATAGCCATATGTTCCCCAATAAATGCTCTTTTAAGTTATGAATCATATATTTGATAGAAACAAAACCCTTTTGTCAGTTAAGGTGAACTTAAGCTTGTCTCTTTAGACAAACACTACCCCAGGTCTACAAAGATTGGATGACGTAACCCATGAATGGTGACAGGGATCCTTCAGTCAGGTTGGGTCGACTAACTCCTCTGACTAAGTAGACAAGGGACCATGATAGCCCGGGATGACGAAACCATGAGATCTAGATCGGGCACGTCATCATTCCACCAACCATCCGCTTTAAGTTAAAACGATGAATTTCATAAATTTACAATTTTATACTCCACATGCTGCCACTATATGCTACTCATTTAGCGACATAATGACTAGCCTTACTCGAAAGTTCTCTCTCAGCATTGGGAGGGGTAATTAACTATAGGTGTTTGTGCCTATAAGAAACCTGGAACCAGATCTAATGTCCTCACAAAATGAGAGTCTGGTCTTGACTATCTCATATGCCTTGAAAATTTCACATAACAAACTCTCTTAATCAAGAGGTCGGATGCAATTTTGAAGCCCACAATATTAGCTAAAGATAATTGTTGATAAATATTAGCACATTTGACGTAGTCAATCAAATACAATCATAAATCATATATGGATGACTATTTTGAAATAGTTGGCTTATAGAGAAATTATGCATTAATCTTGATAGAAGTCAATACTTATATGTTGTTTTAGCTTGCTTACTATTATGATAAAAATATTTACATCATAAGAGATTAATAATATCAAACCAAACTAATCATGTTATAACATAAAAAAACTTTATAACATTTAATATATTAAGACAACACATATAAAAACGTAAATTAATTTACATAAATATGAAAGTATAATTCCTAAAGATAGTGAATTTGCAATACATCCTAGGAAGGAAAAAATAAAAATAAAAGTATAATTAGGCTATGCTAACTATATTCAAAGCGTAGCTCTATGCAAAATATACATGACTTATATAGATTTTATATTAGACTCTATACTTTTTTTATTTGGGCCTCTACAATCTGTTCAACCCACATATTCATAATATTTATATAGATTAAAAATACATGAAAAATAAAATAAAAGTACAAATAGTATAGTTGTATACACTTAAAATTTTTTTTCTTAGAAGTTGTATTAAACTGCCACAATGCCCTATTAAGCAAGAAAGTAACACAAGCATCTTTTAGGGCACAACATAATATGCATCTATAAAAAATTATCTATTTTCTATTGCATATAATTACAACCAAACTATTTTTTGTATTGATGAAACTTAGGCCGGGGAACATTATTAAGGTGGAGTCATCCATGAAACACACTACGTTTTGGATGAGTTCATTTTAGTATTTTAAAAATAGGCATTTACATACATATCACTCATCTCTAATCTAACACCTAAATTATTATATTTATAAAAATATCACATTATATCAAAAATAACACTATCATTATCTTTTTAAAGTGAAATGCATCTTTTTATGAGTAAGATATTATATTTATAAATATAAAAATTTAGGTATTGGATATGTAAAAGCATAACAATTTCTTCATAATAATTCATCTATAAAAATCAAAACACTTCCATCTTCTAAGCCCTTTGATAGAAGCACATCAAAATTATTATTATAAAAAGATTTATGTTCAAAAAATATGTCTATTAAGTAACTCTGCAAATATTCTCTAAAATCGAGAACAGATAGCTTGTCTTACAAAAAATCCATTAATATGATTCCTCTTATGAAAATCCAAAATGTTAAATACATTTAAATAAGATTTTAACCTCAATAGGCATAATTATATATACATTATAGTATGCATATTCATTGTCCACAATTTGGATGATGTAGATATACTTCATTATATATAATATATGAAAGTTTTTTGGAACAAGTATTATAATAAATAATATTAGTTGATATATTTTTAAGATTAAATTTAACAATTCAATTGTTTATACAATAAATATTTCTTTTTTGATTAAATGCCAATCTATTTTGAGAAAATTTTCAAGTGTTCGCTTGCCTCTTAAGCTTGTATCTTAGAAGAAATAATTGAATTAAGTAGTTAGTAACTGAGTTTTGATGTACTAATCTAATCAAAGAAATTAGAGTATTCTCAAAAGCAAGAAATAATTATATGAGAATATTTTGCATAAATTTTGATGATATTATATTTTAGAAAATGATTAATTTAGTGCAATGCATGGATAAGTAATCAACTTTTATATTGAACTCTTGAGTCAACTCATACAAACTTTGAAATCAAAGAATATCCTAATCCAAATTTTAGATTCATAATTAAAATTTAGTGATGAAGGATTTTAAATTAAATCTTTGATACCAAACTTTAGATATCATAATCCAAATGTTTAGATTCATAATTAAGATTTAGTGATGATGGATTTTAAATTAATTCTTTGATTTGCTTTAAGATGAATGTTATTGGATCCAAATCTATTTTTAGAGTGAGAATCTGACTTATTGGCAAGTCTAGTGTCAAGTAAGAGTGGACAAAGAGGGGAAATAGACAGATTGAAGGTGTAAAAGTAAAATGATAGGTAAAGTGTAGATTTGAGTCCTTTATGAAGTCAAGTTGATCTCATATATAGAATCAGAGGGTTATATATATGACAGAAAAAAACATAAAAATAAATAATAAAATTTCTAGAGTCTAAGTACTAATGATATGAAGACATGTGCACACTGTAGCTATGGAACAACTATTGAATGACGTGGCCTTCCTATCTAGAACTACCAGCACAAGATTGTCCGTGTTGAGTAAGGGTTCCCTAGCAAGTTGGTTATATGGTGTACATATAGCTCATCTTGATGAAGTCCGAGTTAGGTGATCATAGAGTCAAATGTGAGCTCCATGTTTTGGAACCATAGAGCTATCATCATCACTTGTTGATGCACGCGGGCCGCTTAGTTCTTTGTTTAGTTCGTGAGTTGGTGTTCTTGGCCCACATCTTCATGGGATGAATAGGAAGAAGTCCCATGAAGGGGCATACCAGGTCATACAAGTGCAATACCTAAATAATCAATTAAATTTTATATTAAAGTCATCTCAATATATATATATATATATATATATATATATATATATATATATATATATATATATATCATTTTAATTTTTTCATGGCATAGAAATTTAACTTTGTGACATTGTGATATTGATTGAATCCATGATTGATTTTGATTTTATTTCCTTAATTATTTTTGGGTTTATGTGCCAATGATAATATTCAACACTTACTTAGATAATAAATGGAAGGATAATTCTAATTTGTAAATATATCTCTTTTTTTTCCATTTTGTTTAATTTCCTATTCTTGCTCCATATCCTGTTATTATAAACCCCTGCATTTACTTTACTTTACTTTATAATGTATTTGGACCAAACATGCCCTAAAACTCATTCGATCTCCTAGAAAACATGCACTACTTAACTCTCCATTTTCAAATTTTGAACTAGCCTAAGAGACTTTCAAAGTCTAATATTTAGTCAAGTAACTTGCCCATAAAATTTGGCTATTCATCTAAAGTACTTGCATGCTGAATTATGTTATTATATGTATTTATCAATAGTTCTTGTTCTCTATCAAAAACTCACTTTATGTTTTATCATAATAGATGACTATCAACAAAAGTTGCTCACTACATAATTAACTATATTGAGTCTACTTATATAATCTTTCTTATATTCATAATACATAATCTATCTTATGATATTGATCTTGGCTCTCATTTATAAATAAGGGAGTACTAGTAGAAAGAGAGGAGGAAAATATCTTAATTTTATAAGCAATGCTAATAAATTGAATCCAATATGGATTCTCTATTAGCTCCTCTTTTCTTATCTCTTCTTTCTTAGCATGAATTGACTCACCCTTTCTTTATTAGGGGTCAAGTGAATTATTATACATAAATTTATTAAAAAGAGTACTTTTAAGCTTTTTTTCATTTTTTTCACTCTTCCCTAGGTTTGATATAAATTTAAAGTAGGATACTAATTTTACCCTGTGGACAACATTAGATCTATGATCTTTTTAATGGTATGATAAGCATGGAATATCTCAAAGATTAATAATTAGGATTTAGAGTTTCTTGAGGAATTGTTCATATAGATTAACTATCCCAACAACCATCTTGTACAATTAACTTAAGAATATAGATGATCACTTAGCTAGGTTGATACAAGGAATCTCCATGTGAATACTACAAAAATCCTTTAGTGTAATATCTTTAAGGGTGCTACTTAATCACCTCTCATATACATCATTGCCATGTCACCTCTAGAGTTGGTCAATTAGCTCCTTCCAATGATGAGATGTATACCATAAAACATCATCTCTCTCTCT
Organism: Cymbidium sinense; assembly: GCA_021442155.1. NCBI lineage: Eukaryota > Viridiplantae > Streptophyta > Magnoliopsida > Asparagales > Orchidaceae > Cymbidium > Cymbidium sinense. The sequence goes on from CM038232.1 coordinate 3,705,842, forward strand.
CTCTCTCTCTCTCTCTCTCTCTCTATCATAACAAGCATGATGCATAATCAATTAATGCCCCTTCTTAATAAATATTATAAAGTCTTAACTCTTTTGAATTTTAAGATGCCCATCTTGGATTCTTATAGATCCAAGTAGACATGACTTGGCTATTTTGAGTTAGATACTTCTTTTTATTTTTATTAATGATGTGATGAAGCTTTTTTTGTTCTACACCACCTTTAAGGATGATCCGTTGTTGTGATTTTTTACATCTTTGAATGGGGAGTATCATCATCATTGTTGAATTGAAGTGATTATTCATTAGTTCACTAGTGCAGAAAATCTAAAGAAGTTATAGGTTCTTTTGAACATGAGGGAATTGTTCAGTATGTCAGTTTGGTTGTTTATGACTCAATTCTAGTGAGTGATATTAGAATTGCAAGATTCTAAGCCTTTTTTTTTCTTTGGCAGTCTTTATATAAGGCCTTATTGATGGCATTTTTCATTACACTCTTTACTTTTAGTAGCTAAAAACTTTGATTGAGTTAATAGAGCTAGATAAATCATACATCAACACATAGGATTATAATCGACTGACTTTAACTTTCTTTTACATTACTTTGAGTACATATTGGTAATTGACTGAATATCAAAATAATAGGCTGTGCAATTTTAATAATAGCTATAGTAAGTCAACATAAGCTATCTTATTTATTTAACCAACATCATCAACAAAACTTTCATGCTTTCCTTGATAGATGAGCCCATAGGTCACGTGAAATAAGAAAGGTAGTCCCCTTTGTTATAATACATTACTTATAGTCCTCTCTGAGTGTTATTGGTAAAGATCATGGACATCATTATTGATAAAGAGAATTTGACAACTACCATTAGTGTATATATCAAGGAATGCATTAGATCCATCCAAGTATTGCACTTTTCATAAAGGATTATTGCCACCTTTGAGTTTTGGTTGAGGAGCTCATCTACACTAGGAAGCTAAAAGTGTTTATCATTATGATATATTATGATATCCTTATAAGAAGTAAAATACAATGAGCATGTTCTATTGTTGTCCATCCACATCACATGAGTCGACATCTTAGGGATATATGCTCAGAGGAGTTGGCGTTGAGGCATAAAAGGACATATCTCATATGACAAAATTATGAGGTATTTGCTTCTTCAACTTGAAACTCATATTTTGCAAAGTTTCCAATCACCTTCATAGATGTTGATAGGTGCTAACTTGATTCATAGGTGAGAGGCAAAGCAACATGCTTTTATGCAATATGCTTGATTGTGGTATGTGGGGCATAAATCAGTACACACCCATTATGGGTCTACGATAAGATGACATTCTTATATTTCAATTGTTAGAGATGCTTATTTCTCTTTTGTTATAAACTCAGATAACTTATTTTACAATTTACCGCTCATCATCTTACTTAGATAAATGAGTACTTAGCACAAATTGAAATCCAAGCAATCACACAAGCGTAAAACAATCATATAAAATTTATAATTATATAAAAATTTATACAATAGCTAAGTTCAAAGATTTGACTAAGCCAATCAAATTAAAACTCGATTCAATAAAATAAAAAAAAAACTCCACTTTTGTAGCTCCTTCCACTACCATTCATATTCCTCACTGACTTTCATTTGTTTGTTAATTAATCAGGAACTTAGTTATGACTTTATTTTCAATCAAATTATAGTATTTTTGTTGTGCATTAAACTCAACTGTTAGATTTTAGGGACAGAAATTTGAATGGTCATAAAAATTAGTCTTTTGGTATTCTGTTTTTTATTAGCTTTTATGGAGTCTAAGAGTCTAAGGAATTTCAAGAGTTAGCTTTTATGGTATTGAAAGAGTCTAAGAGTCTAAGGAATTTCAAGAGTCTAACTTGAGACTATATATATTGGTATTGTACTCTTGTTAAACATAGAGAAAAAATCTATCAAAAGCATTTTGTTGGTGTCCATTTTCTCTAGAAAATTATACTTTCATCAAAGTGGTATCGAGCCAATGATGAACCAAGGGAGCACCATGTCAAATACCACCCGACACCAAGATGAACTACGAATAACCGAGTATTCAAATGCGTGCCTTACTGAGCACAAGACGCTGGGGCGAAGTTGAAACCGGTTTTTAATAGACTTACCTCCACAACAAACCAATTGAAGATATGGAAAGAAATGCGAATGAAGGACAAACCGCTTCTACCTCATGTTCCAAGAGATGAGGTTTTGAGAAGATTGCGTGCATCAATTGGGAAGTGGACACTTTACAAAAGTGTTCAATGTCGACCGAAAGTAAAGCATTTTCAAACTCTACGAGGTCAATTGGAGACCATCAAGATGAAGGAGTCAAGACGATATCATATATATATAACTCGTGTAAACGGTGGTGAATCAACTCAAGAACGGAGAAACTCACAGATACAAGAGTTGTGGAGAAAATTCTTCGGTCATTGATCGATGATTTTGAGAATGTTGTATGTGCAATGAGGAGTCAAGAGATTTGGAGAAAATGACCATCGACGATCTCGCGAAGTTCTCTTGAAGCGCATGAACAAAGAAAAAGAAACAAGAAGTCTGAGGAGGCCTTACAAACAAAGATGACAATCAAGGAAGACAAGATGATGTATGCAACATAACCAAGGAAGAGGCCGAGGCCGCAGCTTTTAATACGTGGAGGTCGCGGACGATCGATCATGGTCGTGGTATCAAGTGGGAGATCATGGTCAAGAAAGAGGACAACAAACCAAAGTAATTGGCTAGGTCGGGTTATGGAAGAGTGGTCGATCAAGTCGAAAATGTCGAATGTTATAACTGTGGAAAATATGGACACTACAAAGAATTGCTACTCAAGGAGAAAGTGGAAGAAAGCAACTGGTCGCAAAAGACGAGACAAAAAAGATGATGGCGTTCTCATGATGACCCATGAAGGTGCCACTGATACATGGTTATCTCGACACCTCGAATCATATGTGTACAAACATCTCTTTGTTGATATACAAGAGATAGAAGATGGACACGTGTCTTTTGGATGCAAGGTCCAAGTCAAAGGTCAGGAAAATATGCTTTTCCCAAAAGGATGGAGAAAGATAGGAAGATGTCTATTTGTAGATTTGAACAATATCCAAGTATGGCGTTATTGGAGAAAGGATGGGTTTTATGAAAGACCGGATGTTGCATTTGAAAGACAAAATGGTCGAGGCATGTGGAAATGGCGAACCAATGTTCAAACTCAACTTGAAGAATATACAAGAAAGGTGTTTGCAAGTCGATGGAGGACAAGACATGGTTATGGCACTTATGGTTGGACACTTACATTACGGTGGGCTAAAAGAATTAGCAAAGAAAGAGATGGTCCATTGCCAAACTTGGACTTCACTAAAAATTTTGTGAAGGTTGTGTACTTGGCAAGCAAGAACAACTTTTCAAAAGAAGTATATCATGCAAGGAGATCTCTTGAGTTGATACACGACATATGTGGTCCAATCACTCAAAGTCTTGGGAAGAGGTACTTTATCACTTTCATTGACGACCATACAAGGAAGACTTGGGTCTATTTTTTAAAAGAAAAACGAAGCTTTTGAGGTATTCAAAAATTTAAGGTGATGGTGGAGAAAACAACCAATCTTTACATCAAGGCTCACGATGATAGAGGGAGAATATATGTCAATCCCCTTCATGAACTATTGTGAAGAACGAGGTATCGAAGATTCTTGACAAAGACCATATTCACCGCAACAAAATGGCATCAGAAAGAAAAATCGAACGATTCTTGATATGGTTCGATCAATGTTGAAGAGCAAAGATATGCCAAAAGAATTTTGGGCGTGAACAAATGTGTACTTGCAAAATAGATGTCCACATACAATATTGGCAAATCAAACACCACAAGAAGCTTGAGGTCACAAACCAAACGCCTCACACCTCAAAGTGTTTGGTAGTGGCCTACATGTACCACTGCAAAAGAAGAACCAAACTCGATGATAAGAGCAAGAAGTATGTGTTCATTGGGTACATGAGAAGACTAAGCTTTTAAGTTGTTTGATCCAATTGACAAGAAGATGATTGTGAGCCAGATGCTCAAGTAAATGAAGAGAAGCACATGGGATTGGAAGAACCAAAAGGAGGCAACACAAGATAAAGAGAAAGGAGAATCATTGAGCCGCACCAACAATCACTCAAATAACCTCTCAAGCTCGCAATGAAGAAGAAGAACCAAGTCAACCTAAGATGCGGAGTCTACAAGATCTCTATGAATCAATGATGCACTTGGTTTGCCTATTAGCAAACTGAGAATATTTGAAGAAGTAAGAGACAAAAAGTGGAAAGCAATGGATGAAGAGATAGATGCAATCAAAAAAATCAAACTTGGGATTTGGTGGAGTTGCAAAGGATATAACCCCATAGGTAAAATGGGTACAAGAAGAAGATGAATACCCAAGGAGAGATTGAAAGGTACATACTAGTTGCAAGGTTACAAACAAAAGGAATTGATTATGAAGAAGTTTTGCTCAAGAGAATGGAGACAATTGACTTCTCTTATCTCAAGACAACTGAGTGGCCACCACCAATGGACGTGAAATCTGCATTTCTAAATGGTATACTTGAAGAGGAAGTCTATGTAGAGCAACCGGATACATAAAACGAAAGGAGAGCAAAGTGTTAAACTCAAGAAGGCACTTAATGGTTAAAGCTATGAGCATGGAACACCCAAATCGACACTTACTTCAAGAAGAACAAGTTCATCCAATGTCCTTATGAGCATGCATATGAAGAAAGAAGAAGGTAATTTACTTCTTGTTGCCCTTTATGTTGATGATCTTATTTTCATGGAAAGAGAAGATGGTCAAAGACTTTAAAGATGCTATGATGGAATTTGAAATGACGGACTTAGGATTAATGAAGTACTTCCTTGGTCTTGAAATAAAACAAGGAAAATCTGGAATTTTGTATCACAAGAAGCATATGCGAGGGACATTTTGAAGAAGAGGATGGAATAAACCGATAGCAACACCAATGGAGCTTGCTAAACTCTCTTGATTTGAGGGAGGAAATCAAGTAAATGCAAATGATTTGGTTTGAGGAAGTCTAGGTATCTCACATGCACAAGGCTAGATATTGCATAGTGTGGTATAGTAAGTCGATACATGGAAGATCCAAGACACTGCACCTCAAAGCTATTAAAGAATTCTTATATTCGGGAACGGAATCACTTTGTTCTACTCAAAAGCAATTGAATTCAAGTTGGTAGGATACTCGATAGTGATTGGTGAGATGTAGATGACCGGAAAAAAATACGATATGATTCTACATGGGGAATACAACATTCACATGGCTCTAAGAAACAACCAATCGTAACCTTGTCAATGTGAGGCGTATGTGGCAGATCTTGGTGTGTGTGTCACACAATTTAAGGAATTTACTACATGAACTAAATCTACAACAACATGAGGCAACCGGAATGAAGTCGACAACAAAAGAATTGGCAAAGAATCCAGTTCATCGAAAGGAGTAAGCATATCGACGCATTTTCATTTCATTAGAGAACATGTAAAGAATGGAGGTGAAATTAATTCACGTTGCAAGTCATGACCAAGTAGGACATCTTTACTAAGCCTCTAGATGACTCTGTTTGAAAACTTCAAAATGATGATGGAATGAAGGATCAAAAAGTTTGAGTTTAAGGGAGGAATTTGTTGTGCATTAAACTCAAGTTAGATTTTAGAGAAATTTGAATAATAATAAAATTAGTCTTTTGGTATTCTGTTTTTTATTAGCTTTTATGGAGTCTAAGAGTCTAAGGAATTTCAAGAGTATTTTATGAAAAGAGTCTAAGAGTCTAAGGAATTTCAAGAGTCTAACTTGAGACTATATATATTGGTATTGTACTCTTGTTAAACATAGAGAAAAAAATCTATCAAAAGCATACTTGTTGGTGTCCATTTTCTCTCTAGAAAATTATACTTTCATCAATTTTAAGTGTGCAATGAAATTCTTGATGATCATGCTAAGCTAGCTGGAGACTTTTGCAATACCCAAAACTGAAACTAAGAACTATCTTTATGTTCAATGCCTGTTGACCTCCAACCTACTTAACAGCAAACTGAAACAAAAAAATTTCTATTTCCACACTTCCTGTTGCCTACTTTATCACATTTGGCGAGAAAGAAATGAAAAGAGATTTGGTAACAACAAATATAGTTTCTTCCCTAAAGATTCTTACATGGAAGCACTACAGTGAGCTGCTGGCATATTTATTTTCTAACTATGGCCTCACTATTGTTTATCTCTATGTCATCGATTTTCAATATGTTCTTCCTGTTTTTTTTTTTTTTTAGATTTTAGCATATCTGCAATGCACTATTTAATCTATTACCAGATTGGGAGGTATTTTACTATGGCTTCCTTCAATGTCGGAAAATTTATTGTAATGGACAATGAAGAATTTTAATTCTTGTTAACTCCCTCGATTTATCAACAGCTTATTCATTCTTTCATCTTTCTTTTCTGCCCTATTAGAATGACCTTCACGCAACCATGAGTGCAGATTTAACTTGCCGCATGATAAATGAAAATTTCTGAACTTATAGGTTCTTAGAGAGCTTGTCTCTCTTGACTACCTTTTTTTTTTTGGTTTTGCTCATGTGTCTTTTCTTCTAAATAGCTAAGTTTTAATCATAGATTTATTCTGGTCTTACACTTGGTGATCATTTTTCTGATTAATGGAATTGAGGAAATACTCAGTCAATTTTATAAAAACTATTTTTAATGCCAAGACAGATTAACTGAGTGTCAAAATGAGGCTTTGACTTCGTGGTTGATAGAGCGGCATTACCGGTTAAAAGCTACCGAATACTATATAAAGCAAGGAAGTGTTTTCTCCGACAAACAGTTATGGATCAGAAGAAGAGAGTTTGTATCGTCGGTGCTGGCGTTAGCGGATTGGCAATCTGCAAATACTTGTTGGCGAGAGGATTCCGGCCGGGTTTTGAGGCTGATGGGACCATCAGCGGCGTGTGGAAGTCCACGCCGTCAATGCGACTACGAGGTGCGAGGTGGAATTACCAATTCCCAGACTTCCCTAGCCGGAGACGGTGACGCAGGCGAGTATTTAGAATCTATGCTCAATGATTCGATCTCATAAGACACGTGAGGTTTGGACAGAAGGTGGAGGGATAGAATCTGTTGGTGGGAGAAGAGGAGATGGAGGCTTGGGGCCTGTGGTGGCACCGGCGCGTTTGGTGACGGGCATCGAGGGTGTGGCATGTCGCAGTGCAGCGTGTGGAAGATGGAGCTGTGGAGGTAACTAATATTACTGTATAAACTCAAAATTATTATTATTAGATAGTACGCGTATTTAAAACCAGTTCAATAAGGATACGAGAAACAATAATGATATTTAACTATTAAATGAGTGAATAATAAATTTAATATTTTATTTTTTTGAGATACATGCAGAGGAATTAGAAAGAATCATTTTTATAACTCATTTTATAATATTAAGTAAACTTTTATATTTATTTTAATTTTAAAATTATTTATATTGGTTATAAATAATTATAATAAAGATACTGAGATACTGAGTAAATTGTTTGATGTATGGATTAAAGTGCTTAATTATTATAAGTTCTTTAAACTGCTTAATTTTGATTTGAATTCAGTGAGAATATTAATACATGTACACAATATTTTGAAACTCACAATTCAACTAGGCTTGAATGGTTAATTTTGTAGCACTCAAGTTGAATAGGTTCATTTTGTTGTACTTGGCCCAAATCAATTTAGTTGTAACCCTATCTTTGATGAACACATAATGTAGGTACATGTGGTGGATTTGTGATCCTTTGTATTAGAGTCACCCAAATATTCCAACATTTCCCAAAATAAGAGCCCGAGGTCTTTGATGTAGTGAGGTGATCCATTCCATAGATTACTCCAACTTGGATAGTACAGGTTACTGAATTGGTGGAGAAAAGAGAGAATTATTGGTTTCCTTAGAATAGACATGAAATTATGAATGCTAATATTAATGGTAAAATTTTAATCATTTTTTATGAATTTCTTAAGAATGATGAGATTCCTAGTTTAATATATCTATATACAAATTATACAAAAAGAGATAAATGGTTAACATGATTTTGTAACTAATAAAAAAAACCCAAAAAGTCCCAAAATTAAGAAGAAAAAAAAACCTAAGGGGTGGGGTGTATCTTAGGATAGAGTCAATAATATATGCTCACTTGGGAACCCAAATATGTTCAACATTAGTCAATAGAATGACACTCAAATTACATTTCTAAAAGATAGTTATTTATGAAAATATGGGAGTTAATAAATGACCTGACTTGACACACCAACTTGAATTGACTCAAAAATATATATTAGAATTAAACCATTTGCCATTCAAGTTAGAGTTGCATTATGTTTGGGTTGATTAGAATAAATCAAAATTGAGCTAATTGTTATTCAAGTTTAGTTTAGGCAAGTTTGAATAAGATTAATAGGGTTAATGAGTCAGATTTAGGTTAATTGGGTCATCTTGATCTAAAGAATTATATGTTTATATAATAAGTGGGTTTCATGGGTTGGGTTTGGGATGAGTTGTGTTCATGTCAAATATTTTTTAATCAATATAATAAATAGGTCTAATTTAAGTCAAGCATATTCACGTTAGGCTAACTTTGAATTAGATCCAAATTTCTTCGGTCAACTTATTAATACTAGAGGTCTAACTTGGCAAGACACCAACATCATTGTTCAACCATTGGATTTAACAAAAAAAAAAGTAAACCATTAGTCACAATAAATATAATAAATTAACTATATGAATTTGAGCCAAAAATTTCCACTAATATAGTAATACTAAGAGATTATAGTTGTCATAAAGTCTAAATTTCTCCTTTGCATTAAAATAAAAAGAACTTTTTCAAAAGTTGCACTGAATGATAACAAAACAATAATAACATGCCTTTATCCCATTACATGGTTGGCTATATCAATCTTTTTCTCCATTGTGTTCTATTAAATTTCTTATTAAAGTTGCTAAAAGGATAACATAATATTATAAAAAAAGGCCAAGTGTGTCAACATATATATATTGTTCTATAAGAAATTAAAAGCAAGTCATACTTTAAATTGATAATTAGTACCAAAAAAATAAGAGGGAATAAATACTAACTAGAAAAATAAGAATTAAAGTAAGAGGAGTAAGCCAAAAACTACAATGGAATAAAATTGAATAAAGTACATAAGAAAGTAAAACCATTTTTAACCATATATCATTTATATGCATCATAAAATTTAGAGGGCTAATTATCATTCCATTTTAACTTTTTAAGTTTTGGGCATTTTAATTTTTAATCCTAAGTAACATATTCCCAAGTTAATTTTAACTCTTAGGATCTGCTTATTGAGATGAATTGTTAAAAGAGGATATTATTGGTTAAGGAAAACCAAAATAAGAAAAAAAAAGGAGAGACTAACTTTATTGAAGTCACAAAGAATTAAGTTAGTGGTGCCCTTTAGATAAACTTGTTAAGATGAATTCTTGAGTAATAAACATGCCAACCGTAAAGGTAGTTTAATGAGCTCATAGAGAAGTGTGAGTTCTTAAGATGAACTCATAAGGTGAGTCCCTAAGATGGAGGGTGTTGGACCATGGATCAACCAAAGATAAATTTCTAATGAAAGGTAAATTTAGTAACTTAACATAAATAGAATTTTTAAGAAGTCTTCTTATGATGTTTAAATTTTCTATTTTATTTCTTCAAAATGCATGACTTCCATTCAGTGGACTTGGGGCTTATGTTCTTACAAAGGCATAATTTTCTATGTAAGAAAATTTCAAATTCTTCTAACAGAGTAAATCCATGTTTCCATTGAGGTTCCCCATCTTCTTAATTATAAAAAAAGATAAGAAAATAAATTCATTTACTAATAAAATACCAATTGAGTGATAATTTTTAGCTTTTATTTCGAATAAAAGTAATCTCAAATGGGAAGGAGAATTCACCCATAGAGTTATTAATGAATGATAGAGAGAAATAACTCAAATTAGTAATTTAAAAACTAAGAAGACCTTTCCAATTGAGAGAATGACATTATGTGTTAGAAGACCCTTAGAGTTATTCATGAATGATAGAGAGAAATAACTTAAATTAGTAATTTTAAAACTAAGAATACCTTTTCAATTGAGAGAATGGCATTGTGTGTTAGAAGGAGGATGGAAACTTTGCTCTTGGCGGCATTAGGATTAGTAAACCTAGCCCACAATAAAGATGCAATAGGAGACAAGGGCAATGGGCAGCTAAGATGGAAATTGAGAGGTTGGAGCTTATTGGAATTAGAGATAAACTAAAAAGAAAAAATAATTTTAGAGATGACTATTACATATTGAAGGATTAGAATAAGGGAGAAGTAAGTGAGCTAGAGAGGGATAATAGATAAGTATAAAGTTTTTCAATAAAGACTATAATAGTTAAGAGCCAAGAGAAAACTAATAAAGAGGAGAAAGATTTTAGAGATATGATTGCTATAAGGGGAATGTGGGAGATAACTCATGAAGCCCTAGTATATGGACACATAGAAAGCATAGATTATCATTAATATATTTACTTTGACTAACATACTAATTGATAATACATCAACCTAATCAAAACATTTCTTTAGTTCATCAAAAAATATTATTAATTTATTTAATTCTTCACTTGTAGCCAACAACATTTAAAATAAAAAAATGGACAAAAAAAATCAATGAGAGTAGGGGCTAGTGAAAAGGACTAGGCTTAAAGAAGATGTTTAGAGAAAACATAGAAAACCTTTATTTAATAATTAAATAAATTTTTTTTTTTGAAGGCATGAAATGTGTATTAAATACAAATTCATTATAATTCAACAAAAAGAACATAATTATAATAATAAACCATCAAATATTATAAAAAACATAATTCCATATAAGTACTTAAACACTTACCATGAAAAAAGTGGAGTCTACTACCACCATAATAATCTTTGGTCCAATCATTTATAGCTACATGCCAAATACAAAATTAGAGCAAATAGGCACCTTAAATGCTTTAAATTTGAACTAAAATATAAATTAATTTTGAGTCTAAATGGATTTAGATTAGATAAAATCAAAAAGGTTAAAAGGCTAAAATGCTAATCCCATGTTTAAATCATGTAAGAATTATTAAATGGTCCATTATAAAATCAAATAAGCTTAAATAGAATCAACTTAATCTTATCAGATCGAGTACCCTTGTGTAATGACGTTAGAACAAAGAGGTGGAATATAACCAAATTTGTGTTTTGGGGCATTCCACTTGGTTACTTGTACTTGAATTGCTTCTCAGAATTCCTGGTTCACAAGCCTGGGGAAGGAATTCTATTAAATGTTTTGGCCACCTTGCTTTCACCTTTGGTATATATTAACTCATATTTATTTCACAATAATATCAAATCAAGTTTACCTTTTTTCACATACATGTTTATTTGGTTTTTACCAAAATGCTCTTTTAACCTTAGTGGTGGATCATTTCAAAGTTTATCGAAAGCTACATAAAGAAAACAATTCCCATGAAAAAATATGGTATGGTGCCAGAGCATAGCTTTGTTCAGGGTCTATCTGCTGGGTTGTTTTGCATGTTACTAGAAAAATTTTATAGCAAAGTGAAAGAAGGAATTATCATCTTAAGGCCTTCCAAACACTTTGAATTTTGCAAGAAAGGCATCATCTTAGAATTCCAAACTATGCCCATAGAAATTGATTTGGTAATCTATGCAACTGGATTCAAAGGTGATAAAAAGCTTAGAAATATCTTTATTTCTCCTTGGTTCAAAAAGATTGTAATAGGTTTAGAAGATATGTAAGTTCCTCACTATAGGTATGGATATTTTAAGCAACTGATTGAAGCTTATATAAAATATAGTTACTTACATTATCGAGCAAATTTTGAGCATTGCAGGCAGTGCATACATCCACAGATTCCACAAATGGCTATCCTTGGGTTTGAGAACATATCTAACATATATATTTGAGATGGCAAGGTGGTTATTTGCTTCCTTGATAATGGCTTCTACCAAATAGGATGGACACGAAAAGAATATAATAGAGTGGGATAAATACTTCAAAAGATATCGGGCTCAAGTGAGTACTAATAGATGTAGCATAACGCTTATTCGTAATTGGTATAATGATCAGTTATGCAAAGATATGGGTTGCAACCCTAGAATGAAGAATGGATTTTTGGCAGTTTTATTCCTCCCTTACGATCCTACATATTATGCTCAGCTCGAGTTAAAAAAGTATTAAATATGAGTTTTTAAATTAATGAATGCTTTTAATATCATACATTTTTTATAAATATTTGGTATTTTTTTTCAAATAAGTTTTTGCAATTTTTTTCCTTTGATTATAAAATTTATTATTATATATATTAGTGATAATAGTTAAAATGGTTTCTTCTATTATTTCTCATGTATTTTCCAACTTCCAAGTTTAGTAACAATCATAGGAGGGTTAGGATTAATATCATTAACATGTCGACCTATTAGAGCTTTAATGTAATCAATTATCTATCACGTTATTTTTCAAAAACATAAAAAAGGTATAAGTTGAATACCAAAACAAAAAGAAAAAGTAAATTTCAGAATGACTGACTAATTTCCCCATTGGCTAGATATTTCACTCTCTTTTAGATGTAGATTGGTTCAAAATTATGTGTTTGTAGACTTATCTCATTCCCCATTTTCAAAAAAAAAAAAAAAAAAAAAAAAGAGAAAAGAAAAACCAAAAGAAATAGCAGTGCAACATCAATATAAAGACTAAGGACAAGATCACAAGCCAAGGCATGTTATTAAGATTTGGATTCATCAACAAATACAACTTTCGAAAAAAGTGCATGGATGACCTCTCTTCCCTCCAAAGTTAACGAAGAATAATTATAAATTGTAATGTAAGGATATTTGATGGGTAGTCGACAACACCAGTAGAAAAAAATAATGAAGATCTTAAAAATTACTTGATTTCAGGACTACTCAACTTGCCTTACTTTGCTTGTTCAAAGTTTATTCAATATATGAACTTTGAAGTTTATAATGTTTTACTTATTTTTTATTTGCATTTGAATAAGTCATTAGTTTATGTAATGATATTTTTTTTGCTCTTAAGGCTTTTTAGGCTTGGTTATGAAAAAACCTTGTAAATAGGACCTTACATTATAGTTTTGATTCTATTGAACAAAATTATATCTTTCTTATAAAAAGTTTTTTTTATTAAAAAGATTGGTGGCTATTATAATATTTCATGAAGATTAACTTCTAATCTACTAAAACCATGATGAGTCCTTTTCCATTCAATTCATCTTCTACTCCTCTCCTCCATAATATAACTTCCACTCTTATAAAGTTGACTTAGCCAACTCATAGACCTTAGCTTCCCTCAACCTAAAACCCCATTAATAACTCTAATAATCTCTTATAAATCGTCCCACAACCCTATTAACATTCCAAGGCCTCAACACCTATTTACCATAAGATTTTTTAGCCAAAAAGCTAAATATGAGGAGACAATTTCAAACAATGAGAAATATAATTAAATAATTCATAAATCCTTAATTATTGATAAAAAATAATAAAAATATATCCATTAGTTTTCTAACATCTCTAATCTTTCATTGATTTAAAGCTCCTTGCTATTTTTTTCAAAATGAAAAACTTATCCTTTTGAAAGCTTAGATTTTTAATCAAATTTGTCCAAAGTTCAAAATAACTTTTTTCCTACCTACCACCCCTTGGGAACAATCAAATTGTTATCTTCATCATCAAGATTATAAAGACTCTACATCATATTGCTATTTGAAATAAGGGTTTAAAAAAAGTCAAAGTCAAGATGCTTGATGGCACAAGACAAGCACAAATGGAATTTCATTTTTTAAGATTGCAAGAGTTTAATGCATATTGTTAGACTAATTTTTCTTTAAGAAAGGTAAGTCTTGCTATTTTAGATCTTTTATTTTTTTTATTATGTTTTTCATTCATAAGAGAGAGAATATTGAAAAATTGCATGCCCATTATTAACTTCATAGGAATTTGTAGTTATTATCAAAAAAAAAAAAAAAAAAAGAAGACCTAGCCTCATTTTTGTGTGAACAAACCATAACCTAAAATTTATTTAATATTACTTTAGATAAAAAGTTGTGTTCCACAAACTAAAATCTTCCCCTGTATCAAATTTATAATAAGATAATGAGAACTTATAATTCATCACAAACTTAGTGCAATTCTTATTATTATTATTATTGTTGGTGGTGGTGTTGTTGTTGTTGTTGTTGTTGTTGTTGTTGTTGTTGTTGTTGTTGTTGTTGTTATTGTTGTTGATGTTGTTGTTATTATTGTTATTGTTGTTGTTATTATTGTTGTTATTGTCGTTATTATTATTATTGTTATTTAAAAGAATTTCTTGCTCTATAAAATTTAAAACATAAAAGATTTTAATTATACAATCTAAATATTTAAAAAAAATTCTCATGAGAAAATGGGGTGTACTCTCATGAGAGTATAGAGACAGATACAAAACCCTAAAACTAATCATCTAAATTACTTCTAGAATCTATTAAACATATTCTCCAAATATGCCAAAAAATTTGAAAACATTTAAAAAATAGGGTGTACTATCATGAGAGTACATAGAGTATAGATACAAAACACCCATAAAAAATCATCGACCTCCAAATTGCTTATAATGGAATCTAATAAGCATATTCTCTCTAAACAAGCCGAAAAATCTAGAAAAAAAAAAGAGAAAATGGGGTTACTCTCATGAGAGTACAGAGAGTACACATACAAATCTATCTTAAAAACTAACCAATTAGCCTCCAAATTGCTTGTAATGCCATCTAATAAATATATTCTCTCCAAATAGGCCACAAAATGTGGAAAAAATGAAAAAAAAAAGTTATACTCTCGAGTATAAAGAGTACATAAATCAAAACCAATCAATCGCTTCCAAATTACTTATAATGGAATCTATTAAACATATTCTCTCCAAATAGGCCAAAAAATCTAAAAAAAATGAAAAAATAAGCTGTACTCTCAAGAGAGTACAGAGAGTACACATATAAATCTGCCCCCAAAACTAATCAATCAGTCTCCAAATTGCTTCTGATGGAATCTATTAAACATATTCTCTCCAAACTGGCCAAAAAATATGAAAAAAAAAGCTGTACTCTCAAGAGAGTACAAGAGTATACATGCAAATCACCAAAACTAACCAATCATCCAAATTGCTTAATGAAATCTATTAAACATATTCTCTCCAAACACCAAAAAATCTAAAAATAAATTAAAAAAATAGTTTATACTCTCATGAGATTACATATAGTACACATGCAAATCTGCCTTCAAAACTAACCAATTAGCCTCCAAATTATTTCTAATGAAATTTAATAAACATATTCTCTCCAAACAGGCAAAAAAATTTGGAAAAAAATGAGAAAATAGGTATCCTCTTATGAGTATAGAGAGTACACATGCAAATCTGTCTCCAAAACTAAACCAATCCAAATTGCTTGTAATGCCATCTAATAAATATATCTCTCCAAACAAGTCAAAAATATGGAAACAAAATAAAAAAATAAGTTTTACTCTCAAGTGAGAGTACATATGTAAATCTACCCCAAAACTAATCAATCTCCAAATTACTTCTAAAATCTATTAAACATATTTTCTCCAAACAAAGCCAAAAAATTTGAAAAAAAAAAAAAGTTTGTACTCATGAGAGTACATAGAGTACATATACAAATATACCTCCAAAACTAACTAATCAGCCTCCAAATTGCTTCTAATAAAACCTAATAAACATATTATCTCCAAACAGGCCAGAAAATATGGAAAGAAATGAGAAAATGATCTGTATTCTCATGAGAGTACAGAGAGTACACATATAAATTTACCTCCAAAATCAACCAATCAATCTCCAAATTGATTGTAATGCCATCTAATAAACATATTCTCTCCAAACATGCCAAAAATGTGAAAAAAATGAAAAAAAATAAGCTGTACTCTCAAGAGAGTACAGAGAGTACATATACAAATCTGCCCCCAAAACTAATCAATCAATCTCTAAATTACTTTTAATAGAATCTATTAAACATATTCTCTCCAAACAGGCCAAAAAATATAAAAAAATTGATAAAATAAGCTGTACTCTCAAGAGAGTATAAAGAGTACACATGTCAATCAGCATCCAAATTACTTCTAATAGAATCTAATAAACATATTATCTCCAAATAGAGTTTAATAGCTAAAAAAAACTAAAAAAATACTCTCAAAAGAGTATAGAGAGTACACATGCAACCTTCTAAAACTAATCAATTAGCCTCTAAATTATTTTTAATGGAATCCAATAAACATAGTCTCTCCAAACAGGCCAAAAAATTTGAGAAAAAAAAAGTGAAAATGGTTTGTACTCTCATGAGAGTACAGAGAGTACACATGAAAAACTGCTTCCAAAATTAACCAATTAGCCTCCAAATTGCTTCTAATGGAATCCAATAAATATATTCTCTCCAAACAGGCCAAAAAATCTAGAAAAAAAAAATGAGAAAATGGTCTATACTCTCAAGAGAGTACAAAGAGTATACATGTAAATGTACCTCCAAAACTAACCAATCAGCCTCCAAATTGCTTGTAATGCTATATAATAAGCATATTCTCTCCAAACAGGCCAAAAAATGTGAAAAAAACTGAAAAAGTAAGCTGTACTCTCAAGAAAGTATAGAGTACATGCACCGCTTCCAAAATCAACTTATACCTCCAAATTACATCAACTGGAATAGTAAAATATTATCTCAAAATAGGATTTCATAGCTGAAAAAATAAGTTGTACTCTCAAGAGAGTACATAAAGTACATATGCAAAACAGTCCTTAAAATCAACCAATCAGCCTTCAATCTCTTTATAAAGCCATGTACTGAACATATTATATCCAAATAGGGTTAAAAAGCTAAAAAAAATAACAAAATGGGTTGTACTCTCCTAAGAGTACAAAGAGTACAAATGCAAAATTGAATTAAACAACCATAAAGCAACCTACAATTAAATTGTAATGTCATCGACTGAACATATTATATCCAAACAGGCTCTAGAATTCATCAAATTCTTCATGAAACAACACCAAATATCCTACAATGGGATATAATAGACATATGACAAGCCCCATAGTTGATAAATTTGAAAATAACCGCGTGTACCATTATGAGAGTACAGGGAGTACACATATAAAATATCTCAAAAAACCAGTAAAATAGTCTCCTTTCCTTTACAGAACTCAAATGTTCCAAATGTTCTCCTATTCGACGGTGACAACAATAGAGAAAACCCTAAATTCATTAAAGTTCAAGAATGCAGGAAGAAATACCTCATGCGGTCAGCTATAATACCTCAATTTTTAATGCCCAAGATTTAGCAAATCTCTGAGGGAAGGTCAGACGCATGCCGGGAGAGAGCAGGGAGCTGAGCTAAGAAAAATTTCTGTGCAAAATGAAATCCCTAAACTGTTCTGTGATGAAGAATGTGGAACGACGCATGTAATATTTTCTCCTCCCATTGTTTAAACATGCCAGGCCGAGCCCGAGGTAACGTTAACGGCGTCGTTAAGCACCATCAAGTTATAGCGCTGTTAAGTGAAAAAATGCCTTATTTTTATATTGGACAGGTGTTGCGTAGCGATTGGCGTCGACGTAAAGCTACGTCCGGACTCCGCACGTAATATTTTCTCCTACTCCATGGCTGCTAATCTCATTATCAGACTCTTTCAAGTTTATATGAATTTTCACTATGGTTTGGAAAACAAGAGTACAAGGTTCTCTTTTTTCAATGTTGGATGGACTAATTTTTTTTAATAATTATAAAATTGATTTTCTTAATAGAGATTTAAAACTTGATGGCACTCGAATAGACTAAATAATGTAGAATAATGTGGGTGATTTTTGGATAGAATAAATAATGTAGAGTATTTAGGGTGGTAAGATACCATTTGTTTAGTTGTAATTCCAACATTTGGAGAAATTTTTACTTGTGGAGTTTGGATGCAATTTTAAGTCTAGACTCCAATAGCATTAAGATACTTGGCTGTGTACATAATATGTGTACACAATTCAGATTATGTACACATACTGCATACATGCCAGATGGTACAATGCTATTAGAGCCTAGAATTATAGCTATGTCTAGACTCCGCACTTAATAAATTCTCCAACATTTGATTGATTGGTTTGCAAACTTAATATGAATCAATAAAATACAATGAGCTATTTCTTACATATAAAATGAATGAAAATAGAATTA
The DNA here is from genome assembly GCA_021442155.1 of Cymbidium sinense. Taxonomy (NCBI): domain Eukaryota; kingdom Viridiplantae; phylum Streptophyta; class Magnoliopsida; order Asparagales; family Orchidaceae; genus Cymbidium; species Cymbidium sinense. The sequence continues at coordinate 3,724,196 of CM038232.1, forward strand.
TAATTATGTTTGTGAATGATTGGATAATATGTAGATACTCAAAACTACTTAATGATAAGTGGAATAATGCTTCCAATTTAAAACTATATCCAATTTTTCTTTCATTTTGATCATTTCTTCAGTACTTGCTTCCTGTTTCAATCTACCAACTAATGACAAAAACGTCCTAAAGTTTATGTTTTACCATTTTTTGAAGAAAAGATGGCACAATTTTACAATTGGTTTGTTAAATTCAATATAAGGTTAGAGTTTAATAAAATTTTAATTGATTTTGATTTTATATATATATATATATATATATATATATATATATATATATATATATATATATATAAAAACATTAATCAAACATGTTGCATTGACATTTCAATTTGATTTTAAAATAATAATAATAATAAATGCACATCCAAGACAAGTTAGCTTATGGATTTTGATTAATACCTCAAAAAAAAAAAAAAAACAAATCAATTTTTTTTTAGGGGCATTTATCTACATACCATAAAATTCTTATATAATTACATATATAACATCTAAACTCCAATAATTATATTATAACATCTAATTTTTTGACATCACATAAAATAAAGCTATTTCACTATTTTAAAGTGAAATGCAACCTTTGATATCGAAAAAGTACTAAATATCAAACAATTATTAGATATGTAAATATATAAGCATTATGAGGTATGTATGTAAATCTTCCTTTGCATGATCTCTAATTGCTATTCTAATATTAATGGTAACTATGTTAAATATATATATTTCTTCTATTTAACACAGTATTATATAGAAATTTTTAAACTTTCATGTTATCTCCACTCACACGAAAAATAAAAGAAAAGACCTTGAAATCTTTTTTTTAATTAATAATTAAGTGTAGTTTCCTTTGATGTCATGAACCTTGCACTTAGCATGAAGTCAAGGCTAATTCTTTTTAGAGAATGTGAAGAGTAATAGATTTGATGCAAGAATAATAAAAAATACATATTAAAAAAGAAAACTTAGAACACAAAACTTTCTTTTATAAACAAAATTAATGTGCAACCACAATCTTCACTTAAGTTCCACTCATTTACACAACAATAATTGATGATAACAATTAGATATGAAGAAATAATTTTAAAATGGTTTTAAAATTCAACTAATAAAGGGATCTAAGTTGAGATTAGATAAATAAAATCAACAAATGAAAAAAAATATATATTAACAATCTAAAATATTTTTTATTATACAAACATCATATGAAGCATCACATTAAATTTAAGCAAAAGTCAAACATAAACTTGCTCTTTTAGCAATTAATATATGACTCATATAATAAATTGATATAATTTTACTATATAGGTATATAATATATATATATATATAGATTATTCTTCTTCTCCTTCACCTTTTAATCAGGTCCTCTACATTCTATGATTGATTACTCAAATATTCAACTATTTTTGTATTTTATATCTAACAATATCATATTAGAAGATAATTTCTTTTAAAATTTTTAGATTATTTCAAACCTATTTTGAGCTTATGGTGAAATAAGATAAATAAATAAATAAATAAATAAATAAATATATATATATAATAAATATATATATATATATATATATATATATATATATATATATATATATATATATATATATATATATATATATATATATATATATATATATATATATATATATGTGTGTGTGTGTGTGTGTGTGTGTGTGTGTGTGTGTGTGTGTGTGTGTAAACTATTAATCAAACATAAAAACTTGCATTGACAATTTCAATTTGATTTTAAATTTAAAAAATTAAATGCACATCCAACACATTAGTTAGCTTATGATTTTGATTCATACCTCAAACATAAAAAAAATATCAAATTGTTTGGGGCATTTACATACATACAACACAATTCTTATATATTTGCATATATAACATCTAAATATTAATAATTACATAAAAACACAAAAATTTTTGAGATCACATAAAAAATAAATAAATAAATAAACTATTTTCACTACTTTTTTGAAAGTGAAATGCATCCTTTGATATCTCGGAAAAGTACAAAAATATGAAATCATACGATTAGATGTGTAAATATATAAGAATTATGATATATATATATATATATATATATATATATATATATATATATATATATATATCTTCCTTTTTAATCATATTTTTTTCTTCAAGTCAATTTGATTTGCCAAACACCAAGTCATAATTTTAAAATAAGTTTTATGCATCGAGTAACCAAAGACATGAAATTTTCTCGAGGAAAGGTTGAATTGGCAAAAACATATATTTATGCATCACCAAGTAGGTCTTGTACCATACATCTCAAGTACTAACAATGATGTCATACTCACTTATTCCTTTCATACACTCATATGTGCATGTGAAAATTGGATAAGAAATCCCTTTTTCTACTTAATGAAAATCATGCATCATAAACATTCAAATTTTCTTAAGTAACTTAGCATGCATTATAAGGTGTGCTAAACATTCCCATTTGGTATGTATAGATAAGCTCAGGATCCATTCATATGCATGTTATATATGTTAGGAAAAAAATAAAGAGATGTGTGTTTTGTGAATTTAATTCACTTTACTGAATCTTAAAATGCCTTTCTTTTGAATAGGTTTGTTTAGAGTTCATCTAAACTTAGGATTAATTAAAACATCTAATAAAATATTCTCTAAACAAAACTAAAACATGAATCCACTTTAGAAATTACTTAGGTTAGGGAAGAAAAGAGAAGTTCTCTTCTCTTTCCCTCTCTTTACAACTTAGTAATTAGTTGTAGGATTCACTTGAACCTAATCAAAACAAAAAATAAAATTAACATAAATAACTAAACAACTTAAATAAAACCCTCCTCTAAGTTGAACATTCTTCACACTTAGAAAACTCTAACTTAAAGCCATAGCTAAGCATACCACACAAACCTTAAAAGCACACACACATTAGGCTAAGCCACCACTTCTAGCTTTAGGTTAGGGCATGGTTTGGTTTGCTTTTGTTTTATGATGTGATATTTTAGACTGAGGATAGCATATGCGTAGTCGACCGGTAGCGATCTTAGTCTAACCATTATCTTTTGAAGGGACTGCTTTAAGCTATAATAAATAAAAATATGAATGCTTTTTGTTGTGCAGATGCTTAAACCCCTAAGCATAATCCAATAGGCCAGGTGGACTTAGTAACCCATGTGTGGGGTGCTAAAGTTCAATATACATGCTTGGGATTTGTATGATTTGTTTTAGCTAATCTCTGTTTTGCAAGTGTTAGTTAGATTTCTATTTTTTTTCCTTTTCATGTAATTTTTGCAATTAGGATTTTGGAATGATTGTTATGGAGGTTAGATGAGCATTGGTCTTAAGATTATATCTTAAGTACCATGTGAACCTTTGGATCATTCACCTTCTAACCATCCAAAAGAAGGAACCAAAGAAGAAAGAAAAAAAGAAGAAGAAAGAAGAAAAGAAGAATGAAGAAATGAAGCTTGAAGACTCCCATAATAATGAATTTCTTTACTTAGTTGTACTTAATTCATTTGTAATCCAGGTTATATAAGGGTAGAGCTCAGCCACCCAATTTATTTTCAAGTTTGTGCAGTGGTGCCCGACCATAATTGGCCTCTTATTCTTTTATGATTAGCTTTATAAATTGATTGATGATTTGTTTAGCTTGTGCATTAAGTGTCATCTTTTTCCTAGTTTCTTCCTTGCTTTATGTATGGCCTGGATGACGATTAGGCTCTTAGGTAAAAATAAATCTTCTACCAAATTTAATAATTCAAAATTAAAATAAAGAACTCATTACCTCACCTAAAGCTTAGGCTAAAAATCAAGATAAAAGAATTAGCAACCCCTTAGCTGGATGAGTATTTATTTTTTAACATCATGCATAAAAGCATCTTGTTTCACTCTTGATTGGAGGCTTCCACCTTTGAGAAACTTGGCTTGACCTTTGAGAGCTATGGTGGAAACACACCTCCTCCCTTCTTGCTGATTTTGGCCAATAATCTTACTTCTCATGCATTAGGCATATGAATATTAGCTTGACTCAAAATGATTATCCAAAAAATGAGAATAAAATGTAATATGAATTGCATTAGATTTAGGTCATTACTCATGCCCGTACATGATCTAGTCTCTTAGGGAGTGAGTTTTAGGACCTAGTCTCTTTCTAAATAAATAACAACTAAGCTATCTTGCATAAAGCATATGATTTGCCTACATGAATTTAAAATTGTAGGAGGAGTTTGTTTGCGGCCATCCCAGACGGTTGTAAGTTCAAGCAGTCGGGTGGTTTGTCCTCTCTTGTGGAGGTAAACTAAACACCCATTTTCATCTTAGATTTAGGTTGTGCTTTTGGCCCTTGCCAAAGCTCCCTATATTTAGGTTCTGAGGTTGCTTCTCCCCTTTGGGGGCCATAAGTATAAATCCTCATCTCTTAAGAATTTCTATAATATTGTATTGTGGAATCATGATAAATTTCTAATGAAAAATTCAACTCAAATAAATTAAATCATTTTCAAAATGTAAAGCCCAATCATAGATAGTTTGAGATGATCATTAGATTTTCTAGCATCATGAGCATCTCCTATTTATCTTCATTTGGCTTCCATAATAACTCTCTCTTTGGTTAATCCCATTTGTTCTTTAAAAATAAGCTAATCGATTGATAGTCATACCCTATTGAAACATTTAGAGACAACGATCATTTTCCTTAATCGAGAGTTTTCCTGAGGAATCCCCATTCCTTAAGATATAATAACTATGGGGCTTGTCCTAGGAACTTAACGAACCCGATAAAATAAACCCCGCTTACCTTTCCATGTAAAGTAGGGGAAGAATCTCTACACCTCAAGATCCAACGCCCTGGGAGTCCTTATTTTGGTGATTAGTCCATTGTAGGGTGGAGATTTCTATCTTTCGAGATAGTATGCCTCTCCTCAATATCATACCTGATCACCTTAATAAGTACATTTGCAGATCTGCATGGCATCTAACCAAGACGATTATATTCTTGTTCTCATTTATCTTCTTTCCACCCAAATAATGGAGGATAGATGAAGATATGAATATTAAATTTCCACCACAGTAAGATAACACTTTTTAAATTATAAGTTCAACATTTGATTGATTATTTGGCAAAGTTAATATGAACTTTAAATTTCACAAATTAATAGAATATTTAATGTTTGTGATGATATTTCTACATATAAAATAACAAATAATAAATTTGTAATTATGTTTGTGAATGGTTGGCTACATAGTTGTTTACGATTGACACATTGATACAGGTTGACACTTGATAGAATGGAGTGTTCTCGCACTAACATATCATACTTTATGGAGCACAACTTTTTCAAATATATGATAGATTAATACACATTAGAGGTATATTTGATGATATTTAATGGTTATATTTATTTTTATAACTTATTAGAATATTTGAAAATACGAAATAATGATAATTATCGCATGATAAAAATATTATGTATGCATGTATATAATATCAATCTATAATTATAAAAGTCATTTTTTTCTAAAATTTTAGTTAAATTTCATATTGGAGCAAACTCTAATCATTTGCCTCTTAGATATTAAAATTTAGAAAAAATTTTATTAAAGTTGTTGCCATGTTATAAGTTTTGAACATATATATGAAAAAATATAGACATTTTAAAATACATAAAAAATTGATTAAATTAGAAAATATTTGAGCAAAATTCAATGGAGAAATATGTCGGGGTGTATGATCTTGAGATAGTCAAGGTGACCCAAAGCCTATTACTATGTTTGACTTACATATTAAGATCATCACTTGATTAAACATATATTAATGTTAAACTTATTATTGACAAATAAGGCATACTATTTCACAATGATATTGATTATTTAAACACTATACTATTCAAAAAGCATTTAAGATGAGAACTTATGATATCATAACACGGATGTTAGCCTCTAAAAAATATGGCATGAACTTGACATACAATTAGAGTATAACTCTCTATTCATATCTAATATGAATGATATAATGAGACACATAACTCAAAATCTTAAAACGGTTAATAAAACTTGAAATTGCTCCTATAATTTTGCTTGAAATAAAAAAATCACCTAGACTTACCTAAGAGAAATCAAATTCATTATGCCATGATCTTAAATCAAATGTAAGAATAGAACAAATTAATTGCTATAAACCAATAAGTGAAATTTATAGCCATGCAATCAAAGCAAAGACAAAAGAATCTTGAAGGGTATGAGATGAACAAAACTATGCAGATTTCTCAATTATTTAGTTCTTAATGTGGGAAAAAAAATTCTATTTGTCGGACACACAAGATCAATATATATATATGTATATTAGATGAAGACTTTGGCAAATCTCTACTAGCAAAATAATGACTACATATCAATGGAGTATTAACCCCATATCAATGGAGTATTAGGGGTTATAGTTGATTATTTTGAATTACTTGGCTTAAAGAGAAATAATGCATTAATTTTAAGAAATAAAAAACTATAGTGTATTTTAGTTTGCTTTCATATTACAAATAAAAATATTTGAATCTAAGAGTCTTGCAATGCTAGACCAAAAAAATCATATTTTAACATAAAAAAACCTAGAAAAATATAATATTCCAAGATAAATATAAATAAATCAATTTAGTTTGTATATATATGAAAGTGTAACATGTAGTTGTAGTTTGAGTTTTGCAATACACCTAAAAAAAAATAGAGTACAGTTATGCTCTATGTACTACATCTTAAGCATAATTTAATGAAATCTTTATGCTTCATATTTGGGTCTTTATCATCTAGATCATCTCACACATCTATAAAATTTTTCTAAATTAAAATTACACGAGGAAAAATAAGTGTAAAATAATATAATCATAAAACTTAAATTTCTATAAAATTATATTAAACCTATCATAATACTAAGCTAAGTGAAAAAAGTACAACTAGTCCTTTTAGGGCATATGTAGTAAGCACCTAAAATAGAAAATATCTCTATTTTATTACACATAATTACAGCCAAATTTTTGTTTATATTAACGTGTGAAACTTAATATGAACACAATTGGGGTGAAGTCAGCTATGCAAGACACCATGTTTTTTGTGGGTGTACCCGAGTAGATATCCTATTAAGTGAGTTGAGATGAACAAAAAAGTTAAAAGGAAACATAATATCAAGAAAATGAGAACATAAAAAGTGCAAGAATTTTTAACCATATGTTTTCTTGTATGGTTATAGGTAAAGAGTTGTCATAAAAGGACTTGAAGATTTTATCAATATTGCTAGATTTTTTAGAATGACTTCCATATTTAAAGTAAATTTAAAATTAGATTGATGGCATCACTACAATTCATGGCTTCTTATCTTTAATAATTTTAACCCCATCCCTCAAGTGGTTCAAATAAATTGGTAGCATTGGTTCCCTCATTTTCTTCATTTTCTATTCATTCCCTCTGATTTACTGGCCAACAAGATGATCTAAATATTCTCCTTGATTAAGAGATTCTTGACTCATTGTTTATTCAAGCTAGATAGGAGTTTATAATTCCATCTCTATCACATTAAATTTAAGCAAAAGTAAAACATAAACTTGCTCTTTAGCTAATTAATTCCTATGACTCATATCCTACCTCCTAATCAAATTGATGGTAATTTTACTTTGGAGGTTAGGGTAATTTTAGTTAAGAGATTATTCTTCTTCTCCTTCACCTTTTTAATCTAGTGGTCTTCTACATTCTATGATTGATTACTCAAATATTCAACTATTTTTGTATTTTATATCTAACAATATCATATTAGAAGATAATTTCTTATAAACTTTTTAGATTATTTCAAACCTATTTTGAGCTATTATGGTAGAAATAAGATAAAATATTATGAAAAGTGCCTTGACTATACAAGAACTTTAGTTGCTTTTTTAGAAAGTAATGATCAACATGAATGGGAGATTAATTACAGTTAATATCTCAATTTGGGTATCTATTTGTATCTTATTTTATCCTATTTTGTTTCCTTTTTTTAAAAAAACTTTTTTGAGGCTAAGATTTCTCTTTTACTGAACTATGCTTTATTTGATCTTCCTCTAGGAGGGTGATCACACAGCTTCTTCTCTAACATTAAAAAGTTTATAATTTTAAATTATTTTCATTTTTATTGATGGAAATTATCTTTGAATTAAAAGAGCTTAAAATATAATAAAATTTAATTTAAAAAAAACACAATTGAAGAGTAGGTATAGTGGAATTCTAAGTGAGGAGTCCATCATATCACCATCATTCAATAAATCTTAAAAAATTTTAAATAAATCATGGTTGATGCCGGCAAGGACTCATGCTCTGGGGAGTTCATGTACAAAATAATCATCATCCTCCTCAAAACTAATTTATCTCAACTTAGCTAACAAATTCTTTTATCTTTTATACATACATATACATACATACATATATATATATATATATATATATATATATATATATATATATATATATATATAGAGAGAGAGAGAGAGAGAGAGAGAGAGAGAGAGAGAGAGAGAGAGAGAGAGACTTGGCCATTTTACAATATTTTGTTTTGACTTAATTTTAATTTGAAAGGGAACGTTTATATATATATATATATATAGAGAGAGAGAGAGAGAGAGAGAGAGAGAGAGAGACTTGGCCAATTTTACAATATTTTGTTTTGACTTATTTTTTAATTGAAAGGAACGTTTATATATATAAGAGAGAGAGAGAGAGAGAGAGAGAGAGAGAGAGAGAGAGAGACTAATTTACAATATTTTGTTTGATAAAAATTTTATGAAAGGAACGTTTATATATTTTAATTTGAAAGGAACGTTTATATATATATATATATATATATATATATATATATATATATATATATATATATATATATATATATATATATATATATATATATATATATATATATATATATATATATATATATATATATATATATAGAATAAAGCAATTTTACAATATTTGTTTATACCAACTTTAATTGATTTATATATATATATATAGAGAGAGAGAGAGAGAGAGAGAGAGAGAGAGAGAGAGACTAATTTTACAATATTTTGTTTTGACTTGGCCAATTTTTAATTTGAAAGGGAACGTTTATATATATATATATATATATATATATATATATATATATATATATATATATATATATATATATACATATATATATATATATATATATATATATATATATATATATATATATATATATCCATTTCTTCCTTTTATTTTTATTATCTAATATGTCTTTTGGTCAATCGATAATGATAATATTCAAAACTGTTTGATTATAAGTGAAATTATATATAGGACATCTGACCATTTAAGCAATCTTCAAATAGAAGCAATTCAATTTTAAAATTTCAAATATTGTACTAAATTATTTTCATTATACATATAACATAATATTTATTTACACTATAAAAAGTAATAGAAACATAGGAAAGAAAAAGTAAAAAATTTAACTTCATATTTACCTTTCATTATTGCTTTGTCCATTTTCATCATAATTTCACAATGAATGAATTATTCATTCTAAATCAAAATAGTATATAAGTAATGGCCATCACTTCAACCATATGATGCCGATCTTTATCAATAATCATATACAAAATCTAATGCATTCAACATATTTATATAAAATTCTATAAATTAAAAAATTTGATGTGTACATTCATAAACATAAAACATTAACATATCTTCCCTCATAGAAAAAAAATGAGAACACATGATTTATCTTTAGTATTGTATATTTACATTTGAAGAAATATGTTCTTTAATTAATTTTGTGATTTGTTATATATGAATACTCAATTTTCTTTATATAAAGTCATATTAGGGATCACCTGAGTTGCATTAGAAAGGTCTTACCCTGAATCTTCCTCTATACATTTGACAGTCTTATGCTTGTTAGACAACTTATTGAGCTTCCTCTATATATAGCAAAATAAAAATAAAATAAAATATTTAATTTCTATTTTATTATCGTGTCTATATGTGATTAAATATTCCAATGCAAAATTGTATTCAGATACTGCACATAATATTCTCTTCATAGGGATGAAGAGAAAGATACTAATGACTCGTGGCTTCTGTGTAAAGTATATATATGTATACTCACGAGACTTTTTATATACGTATATTTGTTGATCTTTAATATTATATATATATATATATATATATATATACTCACGAGATTTTTATATACGTATATTTGTTGATCTTTAATATTATTTTATTTATTGGAATAAATAAATAAATAATGAAAAATGGAAAAAAAAAAAAAACGAGCGCTGCTCACACACACGATCCAACTCCCGATTCCATCCCCTCTCGGTTCGTTCTCCTAAAACCGCAAGCTCTCGCATTCATCCCCTCCCCGTCTCCGATCGAACCACAAGAAACCGAAGGCATCCTCATTTCTCCCTCTCGGCCCCGTCTCCCTCAACCGCAAAAAGAAAACCGCACGCAAGTTTTCCCCCTCTTCTGTTGTTCTCCCCGTCTCCTCAAGCCGCAGATCACCATCTGGGTTCGTCCTCCTCGAGCTGCACAGCCCTCGACTATTTCCTCTCGTTCGTTTGTCCACACGACAGCCAAACGAACACCTTGTCCGTCCCTCTTGGTCGAAGGAGCAGCCGCTCGACTTCCCCCTCTTTGCTCGGTTCGAAGCATCGAACCGTAGTCGAGCAGTTAAAGGGCTCAATTCCTGCTGTACCTGTGAGCAGCAACCAGCTAGCTTATCTTCCTCCTCCTCGTTCTCCTTCCCGACAACCCAACCGCAGGTACTGCTCCCCTACCAAACTCCAAGCCGCATCCCCCTTTTTCCCTGCTTATCTCCAGCCCAATCACAAGCTTCCCTCTCAGCCGAAATCCACTACAGTATCCGTTGAAGGCTGAATCCATCCCGTCTCCCCTCATCTCTCGTTTACAGAACTCCTAATGATTTAGCTTTGTCTGAATCCCGTGAATGCATATGCCAACTGGGCTTTGTGAATCCGGCTTTAACAATGCAAACTTGCTTTATGGGATGCCATTTTGCTGGATTTCAGTAAAAGCTCTTGCTTGAATTTTATTACTAAACAATCTTATAATCCTTCTTAACAGCCTCACATTCCTCCCTCATACCCAACAGCACACTCTTTCCTTTCTTTCTGACCTAGTATACTGAGAGGCAACTCGCCATCGGCAGATTCCTCTCAGCAAGTACTCTTTTCCCCAGTCGAGAGGCAACTCTGACATAAGACGGGTTCCCCTCAGCACTATCTCCCGCAGCTATTTCGTATCCCCTATTTGATTGGAGTCCCATTCCCTTTGCAGCATCCAAGAGAGAACTCCGCATCAAGCAGGTTCCTCTCAGTTTCTGGTGTTTCCCACTGTCAACTCAAATAATCAATCCTATAATCTCTCATATTCAATTCTTTCTAGCCAAACTCATGCAAAATTATTATTGTTGCTGTTGGTGGATGTGTAAAAATCGTTGAATGTATATATATTGCATTGTATTGATTTTTTTTTTGCAGGCTTGAAGGCTTCGTCACGCTCATCACGACGTGACGAGATAAAAATTGGCTAAGGTGTTTCAAAACACCAACCGTCACGCTCATTAAGGTGTGATGAGTAGGCCCAAAAAAATTATTAGATGCAGCCCCCTATGCCGAATTGCTGCCAAAATTTTGACTAAATTTTAGACTTAGAAAAAAGAAGAATCAAGATTCATCTAAAAGAAATCAATCACATCAAAAATAAATAATATAAAATGAAATTTGAATGTGTAGAAATTGCATATATATTTACTTTTATGCAGATGATTGAAGAACCCGCTTTCTCATCGTGATAACGATCAATTCCCGAGCTTCAAAACACCAACCGCCACGCTCATTAGGCGGATGGTAAAAATTATTCCAATGTAGCTACTATCATGACGACGTGAATACTATTGAAATGCTGTCGAAATTATTACTAAATTTTAGACTTAAAAAAGGAGAAGAATGATAAAATCAATTCAATCATTTATAATTATGTGCATGCAAGCTAATGAATGTCATCAATGTTAATTAAAGTTAATAAAAGATATATATATTCAGCTCCATATAATGTGATTACGAGTATAATCTTACAAATAAATTGATAAGGTCTACTAAATGATTAACTTTTAAATGAACTCAAATTACATTAGATTATAAGACCCAATCCTCTATATTTGTAGAGTTGACAATGCTTATAATATCAATTTTGTAAAGAATTTAAATTACACATAAGTCATGTAATCATGCAGAAAATAAAAGAATTGACAAGGTTTACTCCAATGATGCTTGAGTTGAATGAAGATATCAACTGGAGGGGTAATTATTATTAAAATATTTATGATATTATATTCAATATTCTCAAATTTAAAATACTCGAAATATAAATCTAGATGCGATCCTCTATTATTAAGTAAAATTGATAAGATAATAATAAACTAAATGATTAAGCAAACTTATATACCCCGATGATAGCTGCGTTGATTGAAAAATCTCAATTGGAGGGGATATTATCATCAAAAGATACTTGAGCTCTAAACTAATTAATCATAAAACTAAATTTTAACTAAGTAAACATCTGAACTAAATAAAATGTATCATTTAAATACTTAAAGAAAATAATTCATCCACCCATCCACCCATCCACCATCTTTTGTTAGGGATGATAGATTAAGAAAACTTTAGCTCATAAAAGAGTTAATGTCAAGTCAAATAAATCACTATATTCAAACACAAATAATTTCATGCCGTGGCATGGCCTGTCATCTATACGTTTTGGAGGTTTCACATATGATGTGGTTACAACCAGAGACCTCTGATCGGGTGGTTGCCATCAAAAGACACCATGATATTATGGTCATGACTGTAGCCCGTATGTTCCACAAAAAATCAACCCTTTGAGTTATGAATCATAGGATATATTTAATAGGCACAAAGCCTTTTTGTTAGCAAAGGTGGACTTAAGCTTGTCTCCTTAGACAGACACCACCCCAGGTCTACAAGAATTACTTGGATGACGTAACCCATGATTGCTGATAAGGATCCTTTAGTCAAGTTGGGTCGACTACCTCCTCTGACTAAGTAGATTATGGACCATGATAACCCGGGATGATAAAACCATGGGATCTATATCGGGCACTTCATCATTCCACCAACCACCCACTTTAAGTTAAATTGATAAATTTCATAAATTTACAATTTTATATTCTATATATGCTACGCATTTAGTGACCTAATGACTTGCCTTAATTGAAAATTCTCTCTCAGCATTGGGAGGGGTAATTAACTATAGGTGCGTGCGCCTATAAGAAACTTGGAACTAGATCTAAAGTCCTTACAAAATGAGGGTGAAATCCCTCGGTAGTATCTTATCTACTATCTCATATTCCTTCTGAAAATTTCACTGACACATAATTCAAACTCTCTTAACCGAGAGGTCGATGCGAATTTTTGGAGCCCATAGATTTCTAATGACTTCGCTAGGGATATGTTTCTCTTTCCATCCTTGGCTAGTCATATACATGCTATAGTAGCAATGAATTATTTGAAAATTCAAAATAAAGAAATGGTGATTTAAATTTGTAATAAATTCAAATTACTAATATATGAGACTCTATGTCGAATGAATTATTCTGTAGAGCATATCTTCATTACACTACTATTTTATTTTGTAGTACCTCTGTATTCTGAAAGTATGGGGTGAAATAACAATTACTAATTACTAATCCCCATCTTTCACTTGCACAAAATGGATCTACAGAACACTCCTTTCACTGTTCAGCTATGGCGTGGTACAAAATCTGCTTAGCTAATGTCATCATCAACATAAGAAATGTTGGAGCTACCATTCAATTCAGTAGCATAGATTTCCCAACTATTATAGCTGTAACTCCTGGAGTACCCACCCGTGGTGCACTCGTCCGAGGTTATGCCGGAAGGCCTCAGTTTAATAAAGTTCCTACTCGTCATGCTCGCCATCTAATTCAAACCATTAAGATGTTATCTAGACAGAGAACTTCTATTTTTGAAAGAGGTCAATCTGAAGTCCATGTGATGAAAAGAACTGTCATTTGTCATACAATATCTTTGATGCCTTATGGTACAACTATTTTGCCAACTGAAACTTTTGTACCTGGGAGACATGGTTTTGAGGCTTCCTCATCAAGAAGCAAATTAACTAGAAGGTAAAGAAGAATAAGAAATGCTGAGCTAAGGGCTCAATAGATCCCATTTAAACAACCCAGTGAACAAGCAATATTGCCACTAGAAGCGAGTATTCCTACTCATAACAACTTTGATAATCTAAAATGGGTAAAAAGGAATAGCTCTACTGGTGAGGTAAAGCAGTCTTTCTGGACTCAACAACGTCAAGCTCCACCAACCTAGTAACGCTTTTACAATCAGCATCGTCATTCAGCCCCAACAACAACTGTCCCTGCAAACATACAAGGAGAAGGACAGTCAAGTTCTTCCCTTGAAGGTCAGCAGGGAGCAGAATAACAAAAAGAAATTGAGGAAGAAGAGGAGCCTATATTGATTGATGCCATGACGCTAGCTAGAGAGCAAAGACAAATGTAGCGTTAAATGGAAGCCAAAGATAAGGAAATTTTACAGCCTGGTACCAAGATGAATGACATGATGTCACAAATGAATATCATGATGAATATATTGGAAAAGAATATTACATGAAATGTAGCACTGTTTCATCTACTAATCAATAGGTAGCTAATAATATAATATCTATACCACCAATCACTCTGATACCTCAAGCTGCTACAATACATGCTATGCTTGAAGGGAGGAGTGAAATGAATCAACTATCTCTTCAACCTATAATTTAGAATGTAGCTAGTACACCAGAATAGTAATAGCTATTCAACTAGAAATAATAACTAATAAAATGATAAAGATAGTTATAGCTTCAGAGTAGTCTGAAAAGCTGTTGAGTAAGGGTCGGCCTTACCCAACTGAATTTGATCAAGTGCCATACCCAAAAGGTTACTCAATACCAAAATTTAATACTTTTAGTGGGCATGGTAATCCAAAATAACATCTAGCCCAATTCAAGGCTAATTGTGGTAACACAAGAGGGAATGATGCACTGCTTTTCCACCTGTTCGTTAGTAGCGATCATTGCTTTGGTATATTCGAATGATTTGATCAAAACCTTCGCTGAGCTAGAGATAATGTTTGTGAAAAGGTTCATTAGTGCAACCGAGAAGATAACGATCACTAACCTTGCCTTACTAAAAATGAGAAAAGATGAGTCAGTGATAAAATTCATAAGTTGTTAGTATAACTTAATCATGAAATGCCAACAGTAATTGAAGGAAGAACATGCAATCGAATTGTTAATGGGAAATATGGATGATAAAATGATACCATTTTTATGTATGTCATAAATTACAACATTCCAAGACTTGCTTGATAGGGTGGCCAAATTTAAAAAGTTAAATAGCCCTAAGTCTGAAATCTATATAGATAAATCAAAGAAAAATATACCTTTAGACTCAAGAAGAAATGAAACTCATGCCTCTTCCTATAGCTTAAGTGGTGAGAGATGAGTAATCTATAATATAGATAAAAGAAAATAGCCAATGTACAATGATGATAAGGGAAATAAGCTTGTTCATCTTAATCCACAACAAAAATTGGTATTGGGAGGCAATGATAAACCTCGGGCTTTTCCAGGTGGTGGAGAGCATACAAAATAAGTAACAAGAGAGGATGAGCGAATGCATCCATCTCTTAAGGAAAAGATGAACAAAGAATATTTCTTTAGAATAGTCAGTGTGGCTAAATTATTTCGACAAGCAGTCAAAGCTGGTCTACAATTACCAGAAAGTAAAAGGCTTGAAGAAGCTGATCAAGTCAATAATCCAAATTACTGTCCCTATTATTGGGTGATCAACCATCCTATTGAAGATTGTTATGTCTTCAAAGATTGGCTAGAAAAGAAGTATCGACAAGGTGAATTTACATTATCCGATAGTGTTCTGGTCAACCTGAAAAGAGAATCTACATGGATGATTACGTCCTTTTTCGCATCATCCATTAAAGGTAAAAAGAAAGAAAAATCATTTAAGATTGAAGAATGGGAAATGATAGTTTCTAAAAGATAATAAAGATGTTGAAGAAACTTGAAGGAGTTCATGGTGTCAGCTAGAAATCGCCTCTTAAACCAGTGATTGATCTGAAAGCAGTGCCGAGATTGTATGCGTCAACCTCCACGTCATCGAGTTAGAGGCACCACAATACTGCCAACTCATTTAAAAGAGAAAAACAACTGGCACAAATTTTACCAGATCTCTTAAAGAAGCCGATCAAGCCAAATAAAATAAAGAAAAGAAGAAGAATACAACTCAAAAGATTATTAACAATTTAGAGGAGTATCATCAACCAACCAGAGTTAGGCTTGCAGACTTTATGCCTAAACTCCATATTATTGAATTAAATGAAGAAGATAATAGTGAATTTCGCCCAGTAGAGACATGCCAAATTATTTATGTAATGTCGGATGTTCTTCAGCACAAGTCACTCCAAGATGACAATGGTAGTCATATAGACGCAATCAACCCATCAAAATTCTTCTCAGAAAAGAAATAAGAGCCTGAGGAGTTAACATCTGAATTTTGTCAAATGATTCAAACAAAAGGATTATAGTTCAGATGAAGATTTATATTTTCCAGACGAAGAAGAGTCATACTCATCAACAACATCACATATGAAATGTATGAAGTTGAAAAGTGAGTTTAACTCTTTTGGTCAATCCTCCAGAATAAAAAAGTGAATTTAAAGAACTACTTCTTCAGAGGAATTTGAGCACGACAAGGTGATTCAAGTTCAGTTAAGAAGTGGTAAAGTCTTAACACTATCATCAAAGAAGGGGAATTCAAATAAAAATAAAAGAAAATAAATTGAAGTCAACAAAGATATTATTTCCAAGAAGTCTAAAATAAAGCTTATATCAAGTGAAAAGATTAATAATAATATTCTATCACATTTGAGAAAGATCCTCGCAAAATTAAGTGTGTATGAGGCCCTCTTAATGTCGAAATTTCTCTGAGAAATTTTGATGCAGACTCTCAAAGATCCGAAGAGTTATGAAGCTTACTTTATCGAAAAAATGTATGATTGAATCATCACAAACTCAAGATCTTCCAGTAATCACATTTTCTGAAGAAGATCTTTTGTTGGGAACAACATATCACTACCATCATTTATATATTATCGTAGAGAGTGAAGGCATCTTGATCAACTGAATACTGATTGATCCAGGTTCATCTATCAATCGTATGAGTCTAAAAGCATTAAGAGGATTATCACTTGGTATCCAACATCTTGGAAGGAAAAAGTTGATGCTTCATGGTTTCAAAGAGAAAGGGAAAAAAACCCTAGGTTTTTTATTCTCCCACTCAAGTTTCAGGATTTGTATACAGAAGCTAAGTTTCATGTAATCGATACTGATACATCATTTAGAGGTCTCTTGGGTCAGCCATGGCTACATGAGTATGGCATGGTCCCATCAACTATGCATCAGTGTATGAAGTACCTAAGAGATAGAGAATAGTTCAGAATTCTTGGCAACCTACAAATTCATCAAAGATTTATGAAGATGCAAAATATTTCATCCAGAAGACCCAAGCCAAGAGCCTCTTGAAGATCCACTTGAATTAAAAGTAGCTTCAGAAGGTGAAAGAGTAGAAACAAAAAGGAAGAAAAAAAGGTAATGCCGACTCTCCCTAAAGCACTTAATTCTACACCCAAATTAAGAAGATCAGTTCCTCATTTGGGAAGTGGCACACAAGAAGAAGAAAATATTCTTTTCAAACCTAAGGGAACTTATAAGCTTTCAAGAAAGGTAAAGTATAAAATAAGTGATTCTGATTCAGGCCATGACTTTGAATCTACTTATGAAAATAGGGTTCAGAAGGTTGCATCAAGAAGCATAGTTCACTTGACAGTGTTAGATGACTATTTCAAAATTATACCCATCCCTCAGCAGTACTTCCAAGAAATCACTCTACTAGAGGTTCATAATATTGAAGAATTGATAATATTCTATGTGCAGCTGTTGAGTGAGAGTGGAGAAATATGAATTTTATTTTATAAATCTGAAGAGTCTCAGCCTCACAATTTTCACCTTAACATGAAGATTACGATGAGATGAGGACAAGATATACCAATATCCACCAAAATTGCAAAGAATGATGCAAAAGATTGGAATTCATATTGGAGCTACTAAACATAGAATTCAAATCTTTAAAAGGATGTGGAGCCAAAGAAGTCCTCAAGCACCATGAAGAAGTGATAAGTTTATCACTAAAGGTATTGGGTTCATGCACAAATCTCATAAAAATAAAGTTTGTTATAATATAATAGAAGCTAAGAATACAACTAATAGTAATGAAGAAGATGATCTATATGAAATTCTTCTTACAAATGATGAAGAAATAGAAGCCAAGCCTTCACCTGAAGAACTCTAAGATGGTGGACAAATAGCTACTATGGATGAACTCAAAGAAATCAACCTAGGAGCTCAGGATGATCCCGCCCAATTTTTGTTAGTGCCCTTCCACCTGATGAGAAAGTTGAGAAGCTAAAAGTGCAACTTTGTGAATTCAGGGATTTCTTTCCTTGGACATATCTTTGAAATGTTATATATCGATATACATTCATAAATTGGCAATCAAGGCAGAGATAACACATGTTAAATAAGCTCTGAGGAAAATGAGATTTGAAGTCAAAGAACAAGTGATCATTGAAACTAAAAACCTAACTAAAGTAGGATTCATACGAGAAGAAAAGGATCCTGATTGGATAGATAATATAGTATCACTAAAGAAGAAAATGGTGGTCATTATACGTAAAACTTCCGTCTTAATAAAACTTGCCCAAAATATGGCTTCCTACTTCTTATATCAGAATTGTTGGTTGATAATACATCCAACTATGATATTTTTTCTTTTATGGATGAATCGTCAGGATATAATCAGATCAAGATGACACTTAAAGATGAAAGACATACATCATTCAGAACACCAATTGGCATCCATTGCTACATAGTCATGCCTTTTGGTTTGAAGAATGTTGGAGCTACATACCAAAGAGCTATGACGTGTATTTTTGATGAGTTGATTCACCATAAGGTGGAATATTATGTTGATGATTTGGTGGTGAAGAGCTTAAATCATAAAAATCACTTTGATGACTTGAGAATTGTATTTGAGAAAATCAGAAAATATGATCTCATGATAAATCCTCTAAAATGTGCATTCAGGGTATACTCCAAAATATTCATTGGGTGTATTGTACGTCATAGAGAAATTGAGATCGATCTAGCTAAAATTAAGGCAATTATGGAGATGCCTTCACCAAAGAGTTTGTGTCAGCTCCGTTCTTTATAAGGACATCTTGCATTCATTCAATAATTTATATCAAACCTATCAAGATGCTGTCAACCATTTGGAAAGTTGATGAAGAATAATGCTCCATTCAAATGGGACAAGGAGTGCCAAGAAGCCTTCAATAGTATTAAAAGCTACCTGTTAAATCCACTAATCTTGGCAATGCCTACTCCTGGGAAGCCCCTCATTCTATACACAGCTGCATTAGAAGAGTCCTTTGGAACATTATTGACACAACACAATGAAAAAAGTAAAGAGAATGCTCTTTATTATATCAGTTGGAGGTTGATAGGAGCGAAAATGAGATACTCTCCGATAAAGAAGCATTATTTGACATTTGATCAAAAGCTCCATCATTATATGTTATCTCACAAGATTACCCTCATTTCAAGATTGATCCAAGTACTTGATGATAAGACTAGTTGGTCTTCGGTAAGATGGGCAGTATTGCTTTTATAATTTGATATCACATACATTCCGCAGAAAGCCGTAAAGGGACCAATCTTAGTAAATTTTCTTGTTACACATCCCATCTCTGTGGATGCTTCTCTTAACGATGATTTGCATGATGTGCAAATTATGCTCATTCATGAAAGAAAAAAATCACAAATTTGGGAAATATACTTTGATGAAGCTTCATCAATCAAACAAGTCCAACCTCTAAATTTCCTAAGGGCAAGAGCAGGAATCAGCGTCGTCTTCATAATACCAGAGGGAGGAATAATAAGGCGATCATATGGTTTAACCGAGTCAAGAACTAATAATGAAGCTGAGTAAGAAGCATTGGTAGGAGGTCTTGAAGAAGTTATTTTCATAGGAATTCAAAACTTGCATATTTTTGGTGATTCTCAGCTTATTATAAATCAAGTACTTGACATCTATAAAATCAACAAGCTTGAGTTAGATTTTTACCACAAGTGAGTTTTGAGCTTATGAAGTAAATACCAAATGTCACACTAACATGAGTCTCTTATTCGAGAATAACAAAGCGATTTTTAGCAACATTAACTAAGGAGATGGCAAGTATATGATTATGTCATGATGGGATATGTACTCACGAAGTTCTAAAGCCAACAAAGTATCAATCCCGTAGGTATAGGGTTATCAAATTGACCAACAGATGCAACTCAATTTTCTCCTCATACTCCACAAACTCAATAAAGAGTTATACCAAGAAATGTTAAGCATGACATTGCTTTAGAAAAGAAATGTGAAGCCTTTATAGTAGAAGAGCCACATGATTGGAGGCAACTCTTCATCAACTACTCTAAAGAAGATAAATTACCAAGCAATAAATCACTCAGCTCAAATCGAAGAGAATGTTGCACTATATATATCATTTCTTTGAGCAAAATGTGGCTGATGCCTAAAATGGATAAGCAAAGTGATGGTTGAAGTTCATGAAGGACTTTGTGGGGCACATCGGTCAGGCCCCAAGATGACAGTAAAGATCAAAAGTATGGGTTATTATTGGCCATCTATGGTGAGAGACCATATCAATCATGCCAAGAGATGCCATGAATGTTAAGTACATGAGAATATAATCCACCAACCTCCAATTCACTACACCCAACAATAGCATCTTGGCCATTTGAATGTTGGGGAATAGATATAAGTGGACCAATTGATCGAGTGGGCTGACCTGATCGCTTCATCCTAAATAGCGATTATTTATCTAAGTGGGCTACCACATTTAAAGAAGTTACTGCTGATCGAGTGATCAACGTCTTCACGCATAATGTGATTTATTGATTTGGAATGTCGCACTGAATAATTTTTGATAATAACATAGTTTTTAAAAGTACAAAAATTTATAGATTCATCGATCGACATAAATTGAGTGGTGATACTCTTCAATATATAATCTAAGGGCAAATGGTTTGACAGAAGCCTTTAACAAGACATTAGTTAAGCTGCTCAAAAAGATCTTCACTAAAAATAGAAGAGAATGACATGCTAGATTGATAGAGGTATTATGGGCATATCGACTACCTCAATTAAAGCCACTATTAGATAGTAATTAGAAAGAGAGGCTCCTTCCTCTTGAAGTTAAGTTGCATTCACTTCGAGTATCCATCTAATACAATCTAATTGAAGATCAAAATGCTCATTTGAGAATGGAGGAACTTGGCGTGCTCGATGAAGTTAGATTGCAAGCTCATCAAAATTTAGAGGGTTACTGAGCAAAGATGTGCAGGGCTTTTGACTATATGGTGTGGCATCAAACATTCCAAAAAGGGGAATTGGTCTTGGTGTTGAGAAGACCAATTTTTCATAATTGAAAAATTGGTGGCAAATTTGAGCCTAATTGGGAAGACCCTTTTGTCATTGAGTAGGTGTATTAAGGAGAGGCATACCAACTCATTGACTTAAATGGTGAAAGACCAATGCTACCAATTAATAGTTGATACCTAAAAAAAATTAATGATAAATATATTTTTGATGTACTATAGAAATCCCCTTTAAGACATGGGTCTTTTTTATATTTATATATAATATTTAGGTTGACATTGTGCTTCATTGCCAAGATCTCTAAATAAATATATATAATTAAGATGATATAAAAAAAAATTTCTAAAACTGAAAATCCCTACAGGGGCATTTTATATAGATGCAATTAATATTACATGTTAAACCCTCTTAATGTTAAATATATCAACTCAAATATTGATGTATTTTTACTATCTTATTTTAAAATTCTTTCAAAGTATTTTAGAATTCCCCCTATGAGACAGGGGACATTTTTATTTGATGTTAATTTCATTTGGGTTGATATCGTGCTATAAGGTGAGATCCCTAAATATATTTTGATTCGGATAGACATCATACTTTGAGCCAAGATCCTCATTTGATTACTCTAATATCCTAGTGACAAACATGCATTTACTTATTTTGAACAGGTGAAAATGCATCTTTAAACAAGCTGCATATAAGATGATTTCACAGTTGAAAGACTCATCTTCTATACTTGTAATAAGTTCTAAAAGTCAAGTGAGAGAATTTTAAATTTGTAAACTTCAATATTGTTATGTTAGGGAAGCGCAAGTCTGTTCATAGCTCAAATCAAAGACTAAAGTGGGTCCTGACTGTCGGACTCAATAAGCCCAAATGTGGCTGAGTCGCTGACTGTTCTTCTCACTCAATAAGCTATAAAAAAAGCCATAGTGGTAGAGCCCCCACTTGCTAGTTCGATGACAATAGAAACTCTGCCAAAATTTGACTTGATTTGACATACCCAAATGATTTTGAATTGATAGTTCTCTTAGCTAACTGATGGACTATAAATAAGATTATAAAAGATGCTTTATTCTTAAAACAACAACTACATAGAAATATCTCTGATATATGCAAAGATGAAGATACAAAATCTCAAGGGCGATACCAAACAAAAAAAAAAGGAAAAGAGGAAGGACTATCTCTTCTTCAGTAAGTCCGATGAAGCACAAAGCATGGAGATTGAAGAACCAATTTTGAAGTTGGTACAAAGCATGCGAGCAAACTAAAGGGATTTCATGGTTATCCACTCTGTTAAAGCACTCATTGTTGGATTGATAACTCAAGATTTCAAATCTAATTTAACCTAGAAGGCTAGGTCATCTGTATTCACCCCTCGAGAAGTCTGTCAAAGCAGCAAGCTCAGGACTGAAGACATGTGCACTTCCTGAAAAATCAATATAAACAAATCAAGTCAATTATTCATCAAATCTATCAAGCTTAAAGCTAAGATAGAAGGAATTTCATAACCCAAAATAAACAAACCAATTAGCATGAAGTTAGGGTCAGAGAAAATTCAAATCCATAAAGATACAAAAGAAAGAGCACTTCACTGAATTTGTTGAAGCTGAAGTAATTTGAAATTCATGGTCGACACAAAAGTTTAACCAATTTTAAACAAATATGACTCACTTCATGCGCTAATCACATTTGTTGGGACGGATTTTTTGAACCTTGATATTATTTCATTTATTGGAATAAATAAATAAGAAGAAAAATGGAAAAATGGGTGCTGCTCACACGCACGATCCTACTCTCGATTCGATCCCCTCTTAGTTCGTTCTCTTAAAAATCGCAAGCTCTCGCATTCACTCCCTCGCTGTCTCCGATTGAACTGCAAGAAACTAAATGTTGGTGTTTTCTCCGAAATAGAGAATAGAAATGACACCACCTAGAGTTTAGAAATATTTTATTGATGACCACATATGGCCTTAAGGAATAAACATATTATCTCGAAAGATAAATATGCTTTTCTATAATGGATTCAATCATTTCAATAAAAGACTCCTAAAGGCTAATGCGTCCTTCATGTATCAAATCCTACTATGGAAAAGTAGAAGCAGGTTTATTTTATCTTGGGATCACAGTTCCCTATAAGGCAAGCCACTATAATTAATTACATCTTAGGAAGGGTCTCTTCCTAAGAATACTCTCGATTAAAGAAATAAGTGATTATTCCTAAAGACTACTACGGTAGCTTTCAAAGGATTGATTTTTGAAAATTCAATTGGGAGAGGTACAAAATGGAGAGAGTTATTTCCAAGAGTCAATATGGAAAAGAGTAGGAAATGTCTATTGATACTGGGATACTATGATTGGGCATCAAATATGAGATTTAATTTTAGAATTTTAGTTATTATTTTCTTAGAAATCTAGGGCTTAGATTCTAGTAGCACAAGACTACAGAAATGTCTAGAGTTGAAGTCTTATTCCTAAAAGGATGCTTTAGAACTTAGTCTACAGATGCTTCTGACATATGCCAGATACTCGACCTAGTTTTAACCTTGAAAATCATTGTCCATTCTCTCCTCACCAGGGAACTAAGATCTCGACTCTTACGGACTTACAACGCACGGAGAGGCTTCCATTAACACCACCTAAGCACATTTTAAAATCATGAGGCTAAGTCATATGAATATAAGATAGCTGGGCTACTGTATTCTTAGGAAAGAAATCTATGAACCTAGACTCACTCCCTAATCCCTAAGATTATGCAGGGCATGAGGATGCACCTAACTAATGCATATTTCTTATATTTTTATGGTTTTTGACTCAAGATTCTTTTTAGGCCATAGGTATGCTATTTATGCCTAATGCATGCAATTAGAAAAACGGTTATGGGCCAAATTAAAATAGAAGAAGTTCTTCCATTATAGGCTCTCAAGGTCAAGGGCAGTTCTTGAATGGAAACCCTTTCTTAATCAAGAGTGAAATAATATGATTTATGCATAATTTTAAAACATCCAGCTAAGGGGTTGCTACATAGTTTTTCTTACTTTAATACCTAGGCTTTCATATGAAGATTATGAGTTGTATTTATTTTTATGTTTCAATAGATTTAGTTGGGTAGAATATTTAGTTTATCCTATGAGCCTATGTCCAGGTAGTCATCACAGCATAAACATAGCATAGAAAGAAACCTAGAAAAAATATGTTATTTCTATTGCGCACCCAAAATAACTCAAACCAAATTAAATTAAGAAAAAAATGTGGTGGTAATGCACACCCCAAAGAAAGAAAAATAGGCAGCCGAGTTCTGCCCTTATACAACTCGACCTAGAACTACAAGTTTAGATCTATGGGTCTTCTTTCCAGGAAAGTCTCCTTCTTCAGGGACATCCATCTCCCAGGGGACCACCACATCTCCTAGTTTGGTCGACTCCTCTAATCCTAGATCCCATAGATCATAACCTAATTTAAGCTCAAATTTATATTTAAATTCAAAAAGAAATCTAAGCCTTGCAAATAGATATTAGGAAATACACACACACAAAGAATTTATATTTCACAAACATACGGGTTTAGTATTAGCTTCAAAGCCCACCTATTTATGGACTATGTTAAGGATTTTCAGACCGCAAAGCAAATAATAATTTTATGATTTATTTATTACATCCCTTTAACAAAGTCCCCAGAAAATAGTATTAAATCTAAAGAATGCCCAACATCTAAATAACGAGCAAACAAGCCTAGGCATCGGTCCCAAAGCAATACACCATATAAATATGTGAAGCACAACATATCTCTCACAGGAGATTAAAAGAAAATCATAGAATGATCTAACCTAGATCTAGAGTCCATGACCTAAGTAATCTAGTGGGAAAAAGAGGGGTTTGTGTGGCAAGGCTCTAGGCTCCTTTAAGTTTAAGTTTAAATTTGAAGTTTGAATTTGTTTAATTTTTTCCTTTGGTGGTTTCAATTCAAATGGTTTAATTATTTAATTCTCATTTCATGTTCATTTTATTTGGTTAAAGTTGTATAGTTTTCAAGAATGAGAAATAGAATGAATTTTATTTTTAGGTGAAACTTACTTTATTCCACATCCTAAATCCTAATGAAGTTTCCAAAAAGGCTAACTAAGATCCTTTAGTATCTTAATTACACCTTTTTTAATATTATTTATGTTTGGATTTGATTTATTTTGAATTAAGTTATATGGTTTCATTTGATTTGGCTTATGTTAATTTAAAGAGTTTAGATTAAAGTTTGATTTTATTCAATTTAATTTAAGTTATTAATTCATGGATTTGTAAGCTTAAGTTTAAGTTCATTAATATGAATTAGTATTTTAGGTTTGTTCATAGATTAAGCTTAACCTAAAGCACTTAAGTTAATTATTTGATTTGATTTAATTGACCTAAGTTTAAGATTCATTCTTAAATTCATTAGAGATGAATGATTTCATTAAATTTTATTAATTCAAATATTAAGGTTTAAGTTAATTAAAATTTTTGTTAACCTAAGGTTTTATCTCGTTAACCTAAGATTGAATTTGATCACTTTAATTGACTTAGGATATTTAGATAAGTTCCTTAATACTTTTCTGATGTTTGATTGAAATTGATTTGAATTACCATTTAATCTAATAGATTAATTAATTTCCTTAACCTAATATTTGATTAACATTGACCTAGGGATTTAGAAATTTAACAACTTCTAATCTATAGGTTAATTAGAATAGAAATTTTTCTCGCAAGTGGGGCTACAAGCCCATTTCAAATGTTCAAAGTTTTATCTTGATTAGAATTGTAATTAGTGAGTAATTAGTGATTTAATTATTTCATTAAAACTTAAATTAAGCCTAATTTATAGAGATTGAGTTAAGGGTTTTATTTTTCATAAATTCTTCACTGAATTACCTTTCCAATGAAGGTTTATTCATAATTTTTGGTGAACTGGTTGATTTATTATGATTTATATAAGTTTATGTTTTTTAATTGAATTATTTAATTCATCTAAATTAGGTCAATTTAAGGATTTTTAGGTTTAATTGAGTTAAAGTGATGCTTTAATATTCATTAAAATTCATTAGGGTGATTTAAGATTGTTAGATTAAATTTCCCTAATTATTTCATTAAGAATTAATTAATTTAATTAATTTAAGGATTAGGCATATGAAATTTCAATTTCCTTTGAATTCAGAGAATTAAATCCACAAAAATTTATCTAAGATGTGTTATATGCTTAATTTCATTTATCCAAAGTTTCAAATTAATTGGATTATTAATTTGAGAGTAATTAAGGTTTAACTTTTTCAATTAAACCCAAATTAAAGGGAAAATACCTAATAAAAATTAGGTATTTTATTTTTTATGGATTTCTCTCATCAAGATGAATCCCTAGAGACCTCAATTGCATTTTTCTGATTTGTATTTATTTTTTTATGAATTTTATAAGTATCTATGAATTGTTTAATTATTTTAAACCATTAAATAATGGTATTTAACGATTTTAAGTGAAGGGGCCTGCGTGGGATCCGCGTGCCACATGGCACATGCTTGCGTGGTGCATTCTGCATTGTGGCACGCATAGGTTGGTCCACGTGGAGCCCACATGGCATCACCATGCGTCACGCGGGGATGATCTGCGGTCCGCATCTCGGTTCTAAGGGTGAAAATCGAGGTCCACCTAATAAATTCGATCCAAATACATATCGGATGATGAGAGGTCATCTCCTTCATTTCTGGGGCGAGAGCCATCCAATGTATTTTGCTAATTATGAACGATCTAGAGCACAAAATCAAGTGATTTCAATTGTTACACGATCATTGAAGGATATCCTATGATTTTATATGGTTTGATCTTATTGAAGATCATGTTTCCTATGAAAATGACCAAACCAAATCTTTAAGGAAAAAACACTTGGTCGTTAATGGCATACCTCAATTCGTGGGATGATTGGCCTTGGAATTGATCCTAGAGCTTTGAAACCTTGAATCGAACTTGCTTGATAAAGGAATTGGGTTAATTCCTTACGGATTGTTCCCTAGACCAACCCTTGGCTTGAAAATTTTGGCTTGGTAGGTTTGTAATGGTTAAGGATTCTTGGGAGGGGGAAGAGCTTTCATTTGGCTTCGATTTGGATGTATGAAGGTGAAGAAATGTTCAATTCTCCTTGGGGAAGTTTGTGTGTGTGTGCTCTTAGAGAGATTTAAAGCTCTTTTTAGCTAATCTTTGGTCACTGGGGGGGCATGGAGAGAGCTTGGATGCTTGTTAGATCCCCCTCTCGCCTTACATGTGAAGAGGTGGGGGGATAGGGAAAGGAAAATGGATTTTACCTTCCCTTGGTGAATTTTTTAGTTCAATTTTGGGTTTTGTCATTTAGTTCCTTAAGTGGCTTAGTTAGGGAGGTTAACTAGCAGTTAATTCCTTCATTAGCAAAGCTTAAGAGGATTAGTCTCCATCTCATATGCATTGGTTGAAAGTGGTTTGAATTTTTTTATTCATTTTGTCTTGTTTAACTCACTTAACTTAAATTGGGTAGTGAATTAAACATAATTTCTTACTGGTCAAATGACCCATTTGACAATTACAATAGAGGGGTTATGTTCATCACCATCCCATCATTTGGGACAATATTTAGATTTATTTTGATTTTTCTTGGGTTTGAGTTCAATGTAGCCTCATTAGGTTATTTTGATTTAAGGAATTTAACTTACCTAATCTTGGCCTTAATGGACTCAAAATTCTTTGTCATTATGATAAAACATGTTTATTTGATCATTTGAAAATTTTTTTTTATGATTTGATTTGGTCAAATTTTAGTGGGTTGACTTTTTGACCAAGTGGGCCTACATAAGTCAATCCTAGGTTGACTAGAGTTGACTTTAAGTTTGACTTTGAATTTCCATTTTATTTTCATTAATTTACTTGATTTAATTTATGTTGGATATTTGACTTGATTTTGCATCAAACCAAGATTGGATTTAGCAAAATGCATTTCTAAGTTAAGCATAGTGACTTGAATATTGAATTAGGAAATTCCTATTTGAACTTGAGATCTTCTCATTGCTAAAATGACCTTTTCCAAAAATGAGGTCACCAAATGGACCCCCACTATGTGTAGTGGATTAGTCAGAATACATTGCACATATTGGTGTTGACCAGATTGATTAACATAGAAGCATAAACTTGGGGTTCCAATTCATTATTTTAAATTTTTGATTTGAATTTCTATCTAAGTTTTGATTTAGAAAGATAGGCATATGCATGCCTATACTTGTCTTGATTTGACTCATGCTTAGGAATTTAAACCCATGATGTTCTAAGATGAGTATGAATGTAATTAGGAGTGGACCCAGAGAATAGTCTAAACCTAATGCAATCATTATGCTCAAAGAAGATGCCTTCAAGGGACTTACTCTTAATTGAGAATAGTGGTGATCATGTGATTATCTAATAAGATGGGGCCGTTAATGGCATGATCCATTCTAGTTAGCTCAAGAGAGGAGAGGGGTCTTTAAAGACATGATCCAATCTTCAAAAACTATGTTGGAGAGAAGAGGCTTGAAATGCTTGATCCTAATCCGTAGCACTTTGACTACTAAATAGGGGTCACATGAACTTAATCCTATTTGAGCAGCCCAAATAAATGGGGCCTTCAATGGCTTGATTCCATTTCTTAGTTCTTTGAAATAGGAAGCCAACTGGGGGACTTACTCCTATGTGATTAGAAAGAATGCCAATTAAGGGTCTTACATCTTTCTGGCTATTAGGAAGGGGTCATGAAGACTTGATCCAACATAAATGGCCTATGTAAAGGAAAATGGGTCTTTGATGACTTGATCCTAAACCTTTTACAAAGGTAGGATGCCAATTGGGGACTTACTCCTAGATGCTTAGAAAGAATACCGACTAAGGGACTTACATCTTTCTGGCTATTATAAAGGGGTCATAAAGACTTGATCCAATCTAAATAGTTAGTGTAACATGAAAGGGGCCTTGATAGATTAATCCAATCATGTACACAAAAGTAGGATGCCGACTAAGGACTTACTCCTAGATGATTAGAAAGAATGCCGACTGGGGACTTATATCTTTCTGGCTATTAGAAAGGGGTTATAAAGACTTGATCCAATCTAAATTTCCCGTGTAACATGAAAGGGGCCTTGATGGCTTTATCCAATCATGTACACAAAAATAGGATGCCGACTAGGGACTTGCTCCTAGATGATTAGAAAAAATGCTGACTAGGGACTTATATCTTTCTGACTATTAGAAAGGGGTCATAAAGACTTGATCTAATCTAACTCGCTTGTGTAACATGAAAGGGGCCTTGATGGCTTTATCCAATCATGTACACAAAAGTACGATGCCGACTAGGGACTTATTCCTAAATGATTAGAAAGAATTCTAACTAGGGACTTATGTCTTTCTAGCTATTAGAAAGGGGTCATAAAGACTTGATCCAATCTAACTTGCTTGTGTAGCAAGAAAGGGGCCTTGATGGCTTTATCCAATCATGTACATTAAAGTAGGATGCTTACTGGGGACTTACTCCTAGATTATTAGAAAGAATGCTGACTGGAGACTTATATCTTTCTAGCTATTAGAAAGGGGTCATAAAGACTTGATCCAATCTAACTCGCTTGTGTAACATGAAAGGGGCCTTGATGGATTTATCCAATCATGTACACGAAAGTAGGATGTCGACTGGGGACTTACTTCTAGATGATTAGAAAGAATATTGATTGGGGACTTATATCTTTCTGGCTATTATAAAGGAGTCATAAAGACTTGATCCAATCTAACTCACCTATGTAACATGAAAGGGGCCCTGATGGCTTTATGCTAATTGGGGACTTACTCCTAGATGATTAGAAAGAATATCGACCAGGAGCTTATATCTTTTTGGCTATTAGAAAGGGGTCATAAAGACTTGATCTAATCTAACTCGCTTGTGTAACATGAAATGAGTCTTTATTGCTTTATCCAATCATGTACACAAAAGCAGGATGCCGACTGGGGGCTTACTCCTAGATGATTAGAAAGAATGCGACTGGGGACTTATATCTTTTTGGCTATTAGAAAGGGGTCATAAATACTTGATCCAATCTAACTCACTTGTGTAACATGAAAGGGGCCTTGATGGCTTTATCCAATCATGTACACAAAAGTAAGAATGGTGCCACAAAGGGCTTGCTCCAAACCTATAGGTGATATGGATGAGGAAAAGGAGTTAAAATAACTTAATTCCTAATCCTCAAAAGTTTTGACTAAAAAGCAAGAGGCTCATGAACTTTATCTTTACTTAATTAGCCTAACCTAAATAGTGATAGAAAGTCCATTTTCAAATACATTTGTAAATGAGTTTACAACATTCCAGATAAATGATACAAGTTGAAGCAAAAGCAATAAAGAAAAATAAACTTTTATTTTATTGATCTTTATTAGGCAACAAGTTACAAGTTACACATAATATTTATTTAGGTAACACCCATAGATAGGTGGTATTGGACGTTCACCATCATAGGTAATAAGTTGGTAAGAACCTCTTTCATGGGCTTTTTCCACTACAAAAGGTCCTTCCCATGTTGGATCGAATTTGCTGCCAATTCTTTGATGAGCTAGGATTGGTTGTCTAAGAAGCAAGACCAAGTTTCCTACTTAGAAAGTTCTAAGACAAATCAATCGATCATGTTCCTGAACCATATGTGATTGGTATATTTCAAGGTCTTGTTGAGCTTCCAAATGTTTTCCTTCAAGATTATCATGTTTTTCCAAGCAAATCTTATGATTTTGATCTGCCATAATATTATGATTAACATCTATTCTTAATGAAGGCAGTTGCACTTCTAATGGATGAACTACTTTAGTCCCAAAAACTAAAGCATATGGTGAAGACTGAGTTGGTGTCCTATATGTGGTCTGATAGGCCATAAGGCTTCAACCAACTTTTCATGCCATTGGCATTTATTTTCATCGAGTATCTTTTTTAGAATTCTCACCAATATTTTATTAAATACCATAGCCAACCCATTTGTCCTAGGGTAATAGATGGTTGAATATCTCCAATCAATTTTATGTCTAAAGTAATTTATTTTTTTGGATCTAAAGGATGGACCATTATCGGATATGATTCAATGAGGAATGCCAAACTGATATACGATATTTTTCTGAAAGAATTTCAACACATGATATGATTTAATCTATTTCAATGGTACCTCTTCAACCCATTTGGAAAAATAATCTGTTGCAGCTAAAATAAAATGACATCCTTTCAATGAAGGAGGATTAATAGGCCCTATGATGTTGGTACCCCAACTCTCAAAAGGCCAGGAGGCAACTGTAGGGTGTAATACATTAGGTGGCTGATGTAATACCACACCAAGTACTTAGCACTTATGATAATGACATTTAGTATCGATGGCCAATAATACTTGAGTCTCTTGATCTTTAATTTTATTTTAGGCCCAGATTGATGTGCTCCACACAATCCAGAATGTATCTTAGTCATAACCTTATGGGCTTCCAATTTGTCTAAACAACAGAGCCACATTTGGTCGAATGAACTATGATATAAAGCATTATTAATTAAAGCATAAGATAAAGCATGTTTTTTATTTGATTTGCTAATGATTTATTTTCAGGAACCCTACCCTTACTTAAATAGTCAATAAACAGTTGCCTCCAATCATATTCTATTTGACCTTCAGTAAGAGTGGCTATTCTTTGCATTTCTTCTTTCTTATTAATGTAGTCTAAATCTATAAGAGATAAAACCTGTTGATTTTGAACTTCTATAAAAATTGATTCTTTTTCTAGGCATGTGATTTCTTTGGCTAGTTTAGTCAAAGCATATGCTATTGAATTCTCTTGGCAAGATATTCTACACAATATTACATATGGAATTTTTTCAAGTAATTTCATTATATATTGATGATAACTGAAGATCTTTGGATGCAAAACCTTATAGATTCTTCTTACATGGTTTATAATCAGTTGGGAATCTCCAAAAAATTTTATAATTTTAATTTACATAAAGATTGCCAACTCTAAACCAGTAATAAGAGCTTCATATTCAGCTTCATTGTTTGTACAAGGCTCAGCCAAATGATATGAATATCTCATCATTCTTTTTTCTGGGGTTATAAAGATTAACCAAATTTCTGCCTTCCCTGGGGTAGATGAGTTTGATTATTTATGTCTTCTTGATTATGATGCACCATCAAAGTATAATTCCCAGATGGCATTAAGTTCACCTTCCAATGCTATGATTTATTCATCTAAGAGATCATCATTTAAAGGAGACAATTCAAGCATAGGGTGTGTTGCTAGGAAATCTGTCAGTATTTGTCCTTTTATAGCATGAAGAGGAATATAAGTGATCTCAAATTGTAATAAAATCATTGACCATTATGCTAAACACCCAGACAACATTGGACGGGTCATGAGATATTACAAGGATTCATCCTTGAAATCAGGTTGACCTCATGAGAAAGCATATAATGCCTTAGTTTTTGAGTGGCAAAAATTAAGGCTAAGCAATGTTTCTCAATAGAAGGATAATTCTTTTCTGTTGGGATAAGCCTATTACTTAGATAATAAAGGGCATTTTTCTTCCCTTCTTCATTTGTTTGAGCTAATAAAGCCCTAAGAGATTCATCCATAGACATAATATAGAGAATTAATGGATTTCTCGAAATCGGGGAAGCCAAAATAGGAGGATTCATCAAATATTGCTTTAGGTTTTTGCAGGCACCCTGACATTTTTCATCCCAAATAAATTTAGAATCTTTCTTCAGTAATGCTACAAAGTGTTAACACCTTCCAGATAAATTCAGTATGAATCTCCTTAGGTATGCAAGCCTTCCCTGGAATGATCTTAGCTGTGTAAGACTTTTAGGTGGCGGCAGTTTTATAATAGCTTTTATCTTTTCTGAATCAATTTCTATGCCACAATGTCACACTACGAGCCCTAAGAATTTTCCTGAAGTCACTCCAAAGGCACACTTCAGAGGATTCATCTTTAAGTTATAGTGGCGCAATCGCTGAAAAATGACCCATAAATCATAAAAATGATCTTATTTTATCTTGCTTTTAATGGCTAGATCATCAATATAACATTCAACTTGATTATGAATCAAGTCATTGAATATTCTAGTCATAGATTTTTGATAAGTAGCTCTAGCATTTTTGAGACTAAGTGGCAGGACTGTGTAACAGAAAATCCCTATTGGAGTTCTCAATGTCATATGCTTTTCTTCTTCTGGGGACATCTTAATTTGATTATAACCAGATGATCCATCCATAAATGAAAAGATCTCATGTGAGGTGGCTATGTCGACCATTAGTTTGGGTATAGGCAAAGGGAACTCATCTTTCGGACAAGCCTTGTTTAGGTCTTTAAAGTCCACGCAGATGCGTATTTGACCATTCTTCTTCTTAACTGGAATTATGCTGGCTACCCAATCAGGGTATTATTCTTCTCATATAAAGCCAGCTTCAATTGGTTTCTTTATTTCAATGATCACTTATTGTTATATTTCTAGGCGCATTCGCCTAGGATCCTACTTCACTAGGATGACATCAGGTTTAATTCCTAGTTTGTGCACAGCCACATCCTGGGATAAACTTGACATTTCAACATAACTCCAGACAAATCAATATTTATACTCAAAGAGTAAAGTTATTAACTCTTCAGAATCTTCTGGACCCATTGAAGAGCTAATAAAAGTCAATTTTGGGTTCTCAAGAGTTCCTTGGTTAACCTCCTTTAATTCATCTATAATAGATTTTATTTCTTCCTCATACTCAGGAGGTGTGTTCTGAAGTGAATCATCTTTAGATTCCTACATGGTTTTTATGAATGAATATTCTAGAAGAGTAGAAAAGACTTAAAAGAGTTGATCTATTTGATGATTGCTTATCATTAAACAATGCTCTATATCATCAAATGATTCAATAATACCAAACCCAATGCCAGCTTTGGAATGAAATTTCAATGTTTTTTTATTCTATAAGATCTCCATGCGTTGGGCTTTATCTTTGGGCCAAACATTTATGATAAAACCATGTTTCATAGAATTCTTTACACAAGTCGAATACCAATCAAAAGGAAGTTCTATTATTTCATTGAAAGATGGTTCTCCAAGCTTTAGATCTCCTTTTGAGCTTGAAGAACCGGGTATAAAATAAAAGTTTATTGACCTCCTCACTTCTCCTAATAGGTTAGAGGCTACTTTGACCTCTAATTGAGATATTTTATTTTTATTTAGAGGAGTCAAAGTTAAAGTATCCACATAATTTTTCAATTTTTCATATGTGGATAGCTCAGACTCTTCCTTTAATGTTTTGACTTCTTCATCATCAGTGTCTGATTCTAAGGAAATCTCAAACTTTATTGAAGAATTTCTACGATGGTATTTTTCATCTGAACTGGATTCCAAATCAATATGAATTATTGGAGGTCCTTTTTTTTTCTTTTTCTTTTTCCTCCTTTTCTTTCTTTTCATCTTTCTTGATTATTGTACTTTGTGCTTCGACAATGATGGCTTTCATAGAATCAAATCTAGGTTTCTTAGGCATGTAGTAAATAGCATCTTCAAAGAGTTCAATCTCATGAATATAGAATGGTCGTATATTTCCTTTTATAATATATTCCACTCCATCCCTAGTGTATTTAATACACTGGTGGAGTGAAGATGGAACCATTCTATACTCATAGATCCAAGGTCCTCCTAAGAGAGCATTAAAGATAAGCTTTTTCACCTATTTTGTTAAAGCCCCTTAATAACATCTTATCAGAGCTAAGTCTTCTACTATCACTTTTAAGAATGCTAATGTTCTAGAGTTCATGATATTAATAGATGTGCCAGGATCTGCTAGAGCTCTTGACAATCTTATATTTTCAGTTTTACAATAATATAAAGAAGACGGTTATGGTCACTGGTTCCCAAAAGTAGATCCTCATCGAAGAAAGTAACTCCTAGGATCTCCTTAAAGTAACAGGCCTCTTCTGAGGAAGTAGCTGCTAGTTGAGTCAAACATATCTCCGGATCAAGTAATGCCTATACTAGTGACTCTCTCACTTCTTTTAAAAGAATGAGAGCATCATAAATGCTTAATATAGTAGGGAGCTTCCTATGATGGGCTAGAACATTATAATCTACTTTGGGAACCTTTATTTATGTTGGTATTTCTTTAAGTAAGGAATCTGAACTTTGGTTTTCATCCATGATTTGCTTCCCTTTTCCTTGAGGGGTAGAAGGTAAATGACGTGGTAAGACACTTCTACTACGGAGATTTATTTTGACAATATCTCCACGATTCGAATCAATATGTTCCTCATTTTGACCATTCTTTTTTGATGAATGATGAGAGTCTGACACTTCTATATCTATGATAAGTGGGTCACCATACAAATCTTTTATGTAAGTTTCTGTACTCTGAGTCATGTAAAACATCATGAGATTATTCTTTTTTGATATTTAATTTTTCAATATTTTCATTCTTATTTTCATCAAAAATAGCATGAATGTAAGAAATGTCATCAGAGACAGACTTTTAATTCATTCTTTTGAAATAAGTACATAAAGATAAAGGCTTATATGATACCGCCTTTCCATCTTTATCATATAGAGTTTTATCACTAGATACAGATGTTTCTCCCTCACCACACTTTTTGATCTTCTGTGTAGTTGAAAATATTGAATTGGGCTGAGGTGGAACTCGTGCTCTAGACTCTAGTGGATCAACCTGGGTGATCACCTCCTAAGTCTAACTCCAATCCTGCATGACATGTTTTAAATTTTTTATCAAATATTTCTTTGTTGAATGGGATAAAACTATATTCCATTCATTTTGAAATAAAGAACTGGAAGAAGAACTACCTGTTATAACCTTAATGGACTCTTGTCTAGGGTCCATAAGGTACTCCTTTGGAATAGCCACCAATCCATTCTTAAAATTTCTTTCAAGCTAGTCTTTGAAAGAAAAGCAATCCTCAATGGTATGCCCCAACATCTAATGATATGGCCAATAATTGGGAGCATTTACCTTTCCTACCTGCTCTGACTTTGTCGGGTCATGGAGTTTGAAGTCTGGCTTTTTCATCAATTTTTTGAAAAATTTTCTCACTGCTTCTTTCTTAAAGGAATAAGTCTGGTTCATTTTTTTGAGAAAGTGTTTGTTGGAAAATTCCTAAAGAATGATGACTTTTATTACTGTGGTGGTTCATAAGATGAAGCTTGATCTTGTTGTACTTGCATAGGAGCTTTCCCTCTATCCACTGCAAAGACATTGCCTACTCTTTTTTATTATAAAGGTTTCCTAGGCTTGGATGACTCATATTGGTCTTTTAAGAAAGACATCTTAGGAGCTTCCTCTTATAAACTAGAGGCTTTATTCAGAAGTTTTTTGAAGGTTTTATTTGTAAAGCCTTTGTGCAGGAAGGCTATAGGGCCATGTATGTTCCTGAGGAGGATCTCTACAGCATGTTATTCTTGTAACTGAGGCTCACATTTTAAGCTGAGGATTCTCCATCTAAGGATATAATCTACTCTCCAGCTCGATGTGCTACCACTAGGTTGCTTACGGTAACATGATGTTGAACACCTGTGAATCTCTTCACAAACATTTCTTCTAATTCAGTGAATGTGTGCACCGAATCATTTATCAAATCAGCATACCAGTCAAAAGAAACTCCGTTCAAGCTACTAACAAACTATCTAAATAAAAGAGCATCACTCTCTCCGGCATTACAACAACTTGTGCAAAAGTGAGCCAAATGCTGCTTGGGATTTCCAGTCCCGTCAAATATTTTGAAAGATGGTGACACAAACCATTTAGGATAAGGAATGGAGTCAAACTCCTCAAGGTATGGTCTACCCTTTGGAGTCAGGGTTGTGCCCCAAGTCTATGCAAATGCTTCTTTCACCTGTTGTTCTGCCAATGTATTTAGTTCAGTGTTGGAAGGTACTATAATTATAGGTTTTAACTCCTACCGATACTCTTTCAAAACAGACCTCAAATCATTGAAGAAGATGGAATCATACTTTGGAGTGATTGCATGGTAGCAATCATCTCTTCTATCTCTTACTTATAGAATCAATTTGCTCATCCTTATTTTGAAGCTGAATGATAAGCTATTGGGTTGAAGCTAAAGTATGATTTTTTTGTGTCTCTTCCTGCTCTTTCTTAGATGATATGGTGTCAACCATGTAGATATGTAGTACTGGAAACACTAAATCCTCATGGAATATTCAGAGCTTGTTTTCAATTTTTCTTTTTCTTCATCTTCTTTAATAATGTTTTCCATTTCTTCTTTGGATAAAGAGAGTGGAACACCATTACTATCTAAGATGACATATGTTGGTTTGCTAATTTCCATTGGCTTTAATTCAGATGATTCATTCACATTCCTCTGAGATGTAGGGATACTCTCAAGGAAGGCTCCTAAGTGACTATCGTGATTTCCGACATAGAAGATGGATGAGAAGAATCCATTCCTTTATTGGGAATATCTAATGAATGTATCTCACGACTAGTGATGAAAATAGAGGCACAACCGGGCTAACAAAAGATCTCTAAAGATGAAGAAGGTAAGGGTGGTGAAGGAATCCTATGCTCAGAAGTAGAAGGGACTTTCCTAATATAAACCCTTTTATTCTTTTTCTTAGGGATAGCCCTATCATTTTCTAATTTAGTAGATTGATCTCTATTCCATTTAAGTGAGTGCACGGGATGAGGATATCACCCTGATACTATAGGCATAGGGTAAGAAAGTTTCCTCCTATCAAACATGACCACCTTCCTGATGATGAAGGAAGGTGTGTCTTCTGAAAGTTCTCTAGCTAGATTTTGAGAAGCCCGATGCTTCGCTCTCAGATCTTCTTTAGTGTAGGAAGAAGATCTAGGAATCATGTGTAAGGTTTGGTGAAGTTGACCTTGGGATTCCCTATTTACTTGCTTAAAGCTTTTCTTTTCAAGATGGATGAAAGGACAGGGTGGAGAACTAGAAATCCTCATCATGCCCTCCTCCTCTAGGGCAACAAACAAAGGGTAGAATCTACTTCCACCTAAGAGTGAAGAAGTGTCAGGAAGAGTATATCCATCCCTCTTCATAGCAAGCTCCATGTCAAGCATATCTCTTTGCTTCCTCTCCCTAAGATCTATTCTCCTGAGTCTCCTTCCTCTATTTTTCTTCAGACTTTTGGTCATTTTAGATGTTTTAGAGGTGGAACCTTCTTCAAAGGTGCTAAAGGGAACTAAAGCAGGAAATGCCTCTGAAGTGGCAGCTTTGATTTCTTTTGAATTGGTCCTCTTGGACCCTCTCAACCCTAGCTAGTAAGCATCCTATCCTCAATAGGATCAAGAAAAAGAAACACTAGAAAACTCCATAATAGGTTGCTTATTTTTCAGATTTGCCTTAGCAATAGGAGTAAAAGTTACTTCGTTAGCAGTAATATTAAGGTTTTTAAATCCGGCCCCAAATTTGATGATGGAGCCATTAGGTAAACGACTACTATCAACAGAAAAGCTAATGCTAAAAGTGGCAGCAAAGATCAACTGCCCAACCATTTTCCTTTTTTAGAAACAAAAATTAATTTTATTAAAAAATGTAAAATAACCAGAATATGGTTAAAATAGGTTTTTGACCTATGAGGATATTTTAGCCAATAATATGGCCAAGATTCTCTCTCTCTCTCTCTCTCTCTCTCTCTCTCTCTCTCTCTTATTTCCTTTCGATTTTATTTCTAGATGTTGGATAAATTCAACCAAGGATGAAATAGAAGTACCCAAGAAAGAAAGGCAATCATGATTGATGAATTACACTAGATACATTATATAGAAATAACCATTTATTTCTAAAGATAAGGAGAAGAAACCATATGTTTGTTTATTTAGATGACACCAAATTAAGGAATAAACATATTATAAAAGATAAACATGCTCGTAATGGATTTGATCATTTCAATGAGACTAAAGGCTAATGGGTCAAATGTAGTATTTTCTTGAATTATATGGAAAAGTAGAACACAATTTATTTTATCACGGGATCATGGTTCCCTATAAAGGTAAGTCTCTATAGTTAATTACATCTTAGGAAGGGTTTCCTCCTAAGAATACTATCGATTAAAGAAATAAGTGGTTATTCTTAAAGACTACAAAGGTAGCTTTCAAAGGATTGATTTTCAAAAATTTAATTCGGAGAGGTCCAAATTGGAGAGAGTTATTTCTAAGTGTTAATATGGAAAAGAGTAGGAAATGTCTATTGAAACTAGGATACCCTGTAAATATTTCAACTATCTATGATTGTTCTTAATTTGGAATTTTTAGATTTTAGTTGCCATTTTCTTAGAAATGGGCTTAGATTCTAGCGACAAGATTGTAGAAATGCATAGGTTGAAAACTTATTCTTAAAAGGATGCTTAACCTAGTCTATAGCTTCGATACATTTCGTGCTGACCTATTCTATCCTTGGAAATCATTGGCCATTCTCCTCACGAGGTAACTAACCTATCACGACTCTTTTAGACTTACAACCTGCCTAAAGAAGGCTACCAACTAACACCACCTAAGTGCATTTTAAAACCATGTGGCTAAGTCATATGAATGCAAATGGTCGAGTATTCTTAGAAAAGATATCTATAAACTTAGCCTCACTCCCTAATCCCTAAGGTTATATAGGGCATGAGGATGCACTTAACTAATGCATATTTTTTAGATTTTATGATTTTGACTCAAGATTCCTTTTAGGCCATAGCTATATAATTTATGCTTAATGCATGCAATTAGAAAAGGTTATGGGCCAAATCGTAAGAAGGTGTTATTCCATCATAGGCTCTCAAAGGTCAAGCCTAAGTTCTCGCAAAGATGGAAGCCATTCCTTAATCAAGAGTAAAATAATATGATGCAAGATGTTAAAACATCCAAATAAGTTTATATATTTTATCTTGCTTTAGTACCCAGGCTTTCAAATGAAGATTATGAGTTGTATTTATTTTTATGTTTCAATTGATTTTGTTGGGTAGAAAATTTAGTTTATCTTATGAGCCTACATCCAGGCAGTCATCACAGTACAAACATAGCACAAAAAGAAACCTAGAAAAAGCATGATGCTTCTATTACGCACCCAAAATAAATTAAATCAAATTAAATTAAGAAAAATAGGCCAATGTAGCTGGGTACTGCTGTACACCCTCAAAGAAAGAAAAATAGTTACGCCTTATGTAACTCGGCCCTAGAACTACAAGTTTAGATCTATGGGTCTTCTTTCCGGAAAGTCTCCTTCATCGGGACATCCATCTGCTCCATAACCACCGCACCATCTCTTTTTTGCTAATCCTAGAACTCATAGATCCTAACCTAATTCTAAGCTCAAATTTACATTTAATATTTAAAAAAAAATCCTATGCCTTGCGAAACAGATGTTAGGAAATACACATAGCACATAATGCAGTTTATATTTCACAAACATACAGGCTTAATATTAGTTGCTTGCCAATCCCACTTGACTAATGGACTATGTTAAAGGATTTTCAGCACCTGCAAGAAAATAATAATTTTATGATTTATTTATTATAGCGATCCCTTTAACACAGCCCCTTGCAGAAAATAATGTTAAATCTAGAAAGAATGCTCTAACATCCAGTCTAATGAGCAAACAAGCCAAGGCATCTAGTCTAAAGCAATACACCACACAAACATGTGAAGCACAATACAACATCTCACAGGAGATTAAAAGAAAATCACAGAATAATCTAACCTAGATCTAGAGTCCGTGACTTAAGTAATCTAGTGTGTGCAAAAGAGGGGTTTGTGTGGCAAGGCTTTGCTAGGCTCCTTTAAGTTTAAGTTTAAATTTGTAATTTGAATTTGCTTAATTTTTACTTTTGGGTGGTTTCAATTCAAATGGTTTAATGATTTAATTTTCATTTTTATGTTCATTTTATTTGGTTAAATTTGTATAAGTTTTCAAGAATGAGAAATAGAATGAATTTCATTTTTAGGTGAAACTCACTTTATTCCACATTCTAAATCCTAATGAAGTTTCCAAAAGTCTCCAAGATCCGGTATCTTAATTCTTTTTGATGTTATTTATGTTTGGATTTGATTTATTTTGAATTAAGTTATATGGGTTTCATTTGATTTATGTTAATTTAAATAGTTTAGATTAAAGTTTGATTTTATTCAATTTAATTTAAGTTATTAAATCATGGATTCTTAAGGTTTAAGTTCATTAATATTAGTATTTTAGGATTGTCCATAGATTAGCTTAACTTAAAGCACTTGAGTTAATCATTTGATCTAATTTAATTGGCGTAAGTTTTAGATTCATTCTTAAATTCATTAGAGATGAATGATTTCATTAAATTTTATTAATTCAAATTTTAAGGTTTACATTAATTATTAATTTTGTTAAGCTAAGGTTTTATCTCGTTAACCTAAGATTGAATTTGATCACTTTAATTAACATAGAATATTTAGATAAGTTTCTTAATACTTTTCTCATGTTTGATTGAAATTGATTTGAATTACCATTTAATTTAATAGATTAACTAATTTCCATAACCTATTTGATTAACATTGTCCTAGAAATTTATAAATTTAACAACTTCTAATCCAGAGATCAATTAGGATTGAAATATTTTTGGCAAGTGGAGTTACATGCTAATTTCAAATATTCAAAGTTTCATCTTGATCAAATTTGTAATGGGTTTTAATTGTTTCATTAAAACTAAATTAAGCCAAATTTATTGAGATTTAGTTAATGGTTTTATTTTTCATAAATTTTTCATTGAAATACCTTTCCAATGAGGGTTTATTCATAATTTTTGGTTAACTTGTTCATTTACTATGATTTAATTAAGGTTATTTAATTGAATTATTTAATTCATTTAATTTCCTAATTAAGTCAATTTAAAGATTTTTAGATTTAATTGAGTTTAAGTGATGTTTTAATGTTCAAGTTCATTGGGGTGATTTAAGGTTGTTAGATTAAAATTCTAATTATTTCAGGATTAATTAATTTAATTAATTTAAAGGTTAACATATGAAATTTCAATTTCCTTTGAATTCAAAGAATTAAATCTCCAAAAATTTATCTGAGGTGTGTTTTATGCTTAATTTCATTTCCCCATAGTTTCAAATTAATTGGATTAGTAATTTGACAGTAATTAGGGTTTAATATTTTTTCAATTAAGCCCAAATTAAGGGGAAAATACCCAGTAAAAATTGGGGATTTGAATTTCTATGGATTCCTCTCATCAAGATGAATCCATAGAGCTCATTGCATTTTTTTTGATTTGTGTTTATTTTCTAATTTTATAAGTTCATAATTTTTTAATTATTTTAAACCAAATAATAGTATTTAACGGTTTTAAGTGAAGGGGCCTGCACGGGATCTGCGTGCCACGTGGTGCATTCCTCCGCGTGGCACACACGGGTTGGTCCACTAGGATTCGCGGGTTATGCGAGATGATCTGGACCATCTGAAGATCGATCAATCGATCTCGTGGTTCCTAAAGAGTGAAAATCAATCCGGTCCACCTAGATGCCGTCCGATCCAAATGCAGGATCGAATGGGAGAGCTCGTCTCCTTCATTTCTAGCGGGAGTTGAGAGCCATCGAATGTATTTTTCTAATTGTGAACGATCCAGAGCACAAAATCAAGTGATTTTAATTGCTACACGAACGTTGAAGGATATCCTATGATTCTATACGGTTTGATCTTATTGAAAATCATGTTTCCTATGAAATTGACCACAACCAAATTTTTAAGGAAAAGGCTCAAGGTCGTTAATGACATACCTCAATTCGTTGGATGATTGGCCTTGGAATTGATCCTAGAGCTTTGGAACCTTGAATCAAACTTGCCAAAGGAATTGGGTTAATTTCTGATTGTTCCCTAGACCAACCCTTAGCTTGAAAATTTTGTCTTTAGTGGTTTGTAATGGTTAAGGATGGGAGGGGAAGAACTTTCATTTTGCT
The DNA here is from genome assembly GCA_021442155.1 of Cymbidium sinense. Lineage (NCBI taxonomy): Eukaryota > Viridiplantae > Streptophyta > Magnoliopsida > Asparagales > Orchidaceae > Cymbidium > Cymbidium sinense. Next base: position 3,767,889 of record CM038232.1, read on the forward strand.
TCGTTTTGGATGTATGAAGGTTAAAGAAAGTTCAATTCTTCTTATTGAATTCTGTGTGTGTTTTGTCCCTTGGCCAAGAGCTTTAAAGCTCTTTTTTGGCTAATCCTTGGTCAGCTAGGGGCCATTGAAAGAGTTTGGAGGCTTGCTAGGATCCCCCTCTCCGCCTTACATGTGTCTAGGCTGAAGAGGTGGGGAGATAGGGAAGGGAAAATGGATTTTACCTACCCTTGTTGAATTTTTTAGTTCATTTTTGGGTTTTATCATTTAGTTCCATAAGTGGCTTAGTTAGTGAGGTTAACTAGCACTTAATTCCCTCATTAGCAAGGCTTAAGAGGATTAGTCTCCATCCCATATGCATTGGTTGAAAGTGATTTGAATTTTCCTATTCATTTTGTCTTGTTTAACTCACTTAACCCAAATTGGGTTAAGTGAATTAAACCTAATTTCTTATTGGTCAAATGACCCATTTGACTTAATTACACCCAATAAGGAATTGGGTTATGTCCCATCACCATCCCCATATGATTTAGGACAATCAATTTAGATTTATTTTAATTTTTCTTGGGTTTGTGTTCAATGTAGCTTATTTAAGTTATTTTGATTTAAGGAATTTAACTTACCTAATCTAGGCCTCGTAGACTGAAATTTCTTTATCATTATGATCAAACATGTTTATTTGATCATTTGAAATATTTTGATAATTTGATTTAGTCAAATTTTAGTGGGTTGACTTTTTTGATCAATTGGACCCACTTAAGTTAATCCTAGGTTGACTAGAGTTGACTTTAAGTTTGACTTTGAATTTCCATTTTATTTTTTGATTTATTTGATTTAATTTATGTTGAATATTTGACTTGATTTTGCACCAACCCAAGTAGATTGGATTTTTCTCAAAATGCATTTCCTAAGTTACTAAGCATAGTGACTTGAATATTGAATAGAAATCCCTATTTGAACTGATTTTCTCATTGCTAAAATGAACTCTTCCAAAATGAGGTCAACACGATGGCTTCCTCATTTCTCCCTCTCTCCATCTCCCTCAAATGCAAAAGAAAACCGCACACAAGTTTTGCCCCTCTTCTATCGTTCTCCCGTCTCCTCAAGCCACATATCGCCTCTCTGGTCCTCCTAGTCGCACATCCCTTGACTCCTTCATTCGTTTGTCCACACGGTGAAACAAACACCTGTCATCCCTCTAGGTGAAGGAGCATGTTGACTTCCCACTTTTGCGGTTTGAGGCATCAAACCATAGTAGAGCGCCAAAGGCCTCAATTCTACTTGTATGAGCGTGGTGCCCACTTATCTTCCTCCTCATCGTTCTCCTTCGACGTAACCATGCTCCTATCGAAACTCTAAGTCACAACCCCTTTTCCCTACTTATCTCACAAGCACAAGCTTCCCTCTCAAATGTAATACAGATTTGGAATCCATCCGCTCCCTCATCTCTCATTTACAAAACTTATAATGATTCAGCTTTATTTGAATCCCTTGAATGCATCTATCAACTGGGCTTTGTGAATCCAGCTTTAACCATGCAAACTTGCTTTATGGGATGCCATTTGGCTGGATTTAAGTTAAAGCTCTTACTTGAATTTTATTACTAAACAATCTTATAATCCTTCTTAATAGCTTCACATTCCTCCCTCATACCAAGCAGCACACTCGCCTTCCCTTTCTGCAACCTAGAGTATAGCCGAGAGGCAATTATGCCATCAGGCAGGTTCCTCTTGGCAACCACTCTTTTTCACAGCCGAGAGGCAACTCAGTCATCAGATGGGTTCTCCTCAGCACAATCTCCCGTAGCTATTCTGTATCCCCTCTTTGATTGGAGTCTAATTCCTTTTGCCGTAGCCAAGAGGGAACTCCATTATCAGGTGGGTTCCTCTCACTTTCTAGCATTTTCCCCACTTATTCAACTCAAATAATCAATCCTATAATCTCTCATATTCAATTCTTTCTAGCCAAACTCATGCAAAATTATTATTGTTGCTGTTGGTGGATGTGTAGAAATGGTTGAATGTATATATATTGCATTATATTGGTTTCTTTTTGTAATCTTGAAGGCCTCGTCACGCTCATCAAGGCATGACGAGATGAAAATTGGCCAAGGTATTTTAAAATACCAATCGTCACGCTCATCAGTGTGTGATGGGTAGCCCTAAAAAAATTGTTAGATGCAATCCCCTATGCCAAAATTTTGACTAAATTTTGGACTTAGAAAAAAGGGGGAAGAATTAAGATTAATCTAAAAAGAAATCAATCACATCAAAAATAAATAATCTAAAATGAAATTTGAATGTGTAGAAATAACACATATATTTGCTTTTATCCAGGTCTTTGAAGGCCCCATGCTCATCGCGTAATGAGATTGAAATTGATCGAGGTGCTTCAAAACTCCGATTACACTCATTGGTGTAGGCCAAAATTGTTTCGATGTAGGCCCACTCGAGACGAATCTTAAAATGCTTGCAAAATTTTGATTAAATTTTGAACTTAAAAGAAATGGAGAAGAATGATGCAATTCAATCATTTATGACTATGTGCACACAAGCTAATGAATATATTCAATGTTAATTCAAGTCAATAAAAGATATAGATATTCAGCTCTATATAATGTGATTAGAGGCTAATCTTCTATGCTTAAAATAGAGTTGATAAGGTCTACTAAATGTTCAACTTCTAAATGAACTCAAATTATATTAGATTATAAAACCCAATCCTCTATATTTGCAATAGAGTTGACAAGTCTGTTAATATCAATTTTCTAAAGAATTTAAATTACACATAAGTCATAGACATCCTCTACTAGTAAATAAGTAGAGTTGACGAGATCTACTCCAATGATGACTGAGTTGATTGAAGATATCAACTGGAGGGGTAAGTATTATCAAAATATTTATGATATTATATTCAATATTCTAAAATTCAAAATACTAAAAAAAATATAAATATAGATCCGATCCTCTACTTATTAAAGTAATAGATTTGACATGAAATAATAAACTAAATGATTAAGAGGACTTATACACCTTGATGATGGCCGTGCTGATTGAAAAATCTCAACCGAAGGGAATATTATTATCAAAAGCTACTTGAGCTCTAAACTAATTCATCATAAAACTAAATTTCAACTAAGTAAACATCTGAACTAAATGAATTTATCATTTAAATATTTAAAGCAAACAATTCATCCACCCATCCACCATCATTTGTTGGGGATGAAATATTAAGAAAACTCTAGCTCAATAAAGAGCCAATATCAAGTTAAATAAGTCACTATATTCAAACTCAAATAATCTCATGCTAGTAAGGATGTGACCCCTCTATCGTGGTTTGGCCAGAGCTCCACATATGATGCATTTACTAGAGTCCTGATTGTGCCAAATGACACCTTTATATTTCATGCATGTTCTGTAGCTCGCCCTTTAAGTTATGAATCATAGAGTATATTTGATAGAAACAAAATCCTTTTGTCAGTTAAGGTGAACTTAAGCTTGTCTCTTTAGACACACGCTACCCCAGGTCTACAAAGATTGGACAACGTAACCCATGGATGCTGACAGGGATCCTTCAGTCAGGTTGGGTCGACTAACTCCTCTGACTAAGTAGACAAGGAACCATGATAGCCCGGGATGACGAAACCATGAGATCTAGACGCGTCATCATTCCACCAACCATCCACTTTAAGTTAAAAGCGATGAATTTCATAAATTTACAATTTTATACTCCACATGCTACCTATATGCTACTCATTTAGCGACATAATGACTAGCCTTACTGAAAGTTCTCTGATTGAGAGGGTAATTAACTATAGGTATTTCTGCCTATAAGAAACCTGGAACCAGATCTAATGTCCTCACAAAATGAGGACGAAATATCTGGGTAGTGTCTTATTTACTATCTCATCTGCCTTCTGAAAATTTCACTAACACATAATTCGAACTCTCTTAATCAAGAGGTCGGATGCGAATTTTTGAAGCCCACAATATTAGCTAAAGATAATTGTTGATAAATATTAGCACCCTCATATTTGACCAAGTAGTCAATCAAATATTAGTCATAAATCTATGGATGACTATTTTGAAATAGTTGGCTTATAGAGAAATTATGCATTAATCTTGATAGAAGTCAATACTTATATGTTGTTTTAGCTTGCTTACTTATCATGATAAAAATATTTACATCATAAGAGATTAATAATATCAAACCAAACTAATCATGTTATAACATAAAAAAACTTTATAACATTTAATATATTAAGACAATACAATATAAAAACGTAAATTAATTTACATAAATATGAAAGTATAATTCCTAAAGATAACTGAATTTGCAATACATCCTAGGAAGGAAAAAATAAAATAAAAGTATAATTAGGCTATGCTAACTATATTCAAAGCGTAGCTCTATGCAAAATATACATGACTTATAGATTTTATATTAGACTCTATACTTTTTTTATTTGGGCCTCTACAATCTGTTCAACCCACATATTCATAATATTTATATAGATTAAAAATACATGAAAAAATAAAATAAAAGTACAAATAGTATAGTTGTATACACTTTAAAAAATTTTTTTTCTTAGAAGTTGTATTAAACTTGCCACAATGCCCTATTAAGCAAGAAAGTAACACAAGCATCTTTTAGGGCACAACATAATATGCATCTATAAAATTATCTATTTTCTATTGCATATAATTACAACCAAACTATTTTTTGTATTGATGAAACTTAGGCCGGGGAACATTATTAAGGTGGAGTCATCCATGAAACACACTACGTTTTGGATGAGTTCATTTTAGTATTTTAAAAATAGGCATTTACATACATATCACTCATCTCTAATATATTTATATATCTAACACCTAAATTATTATATTTCTAAAAATATCACATTATATCAATAATAATAACACTATCATTATCTTTTAACATGAAACACATCTTTTATGAGTAAGATGTTATATTTATAAATATAAAAATTTAGGTATTGGATATGTAAAAGCATAACAATTTCTTCATAATAATTCATCTATAAAAATCAAAACACTTCCATCTTCTAAGCCCTTTAATAGAAGCACATCAAAATTATTATTATAGAAACATTTATGTTCAAAAAATATGTCTATTAAGTAACTCTTGCAAATATTCTCTCTAAAATCAGATAACAGATAGCTTGTCTTACAAAACATTCATAAATATGATTCCTCTTATGAAAATCCAAAATGTTAAATTCATTTAAATAAGATTTTAAGCTCATTAGACATAATTATATATACATTATAGTATGCATATTCATTGTCCACAATAATTTGGATGTCGATATACTTCATTATATATAATATATGAAAGTTTTTTTTGGAACAAGTATTATAATAAATAATATTAGTTGATATATTTTTAAGATTAAATTTAACAATTCATTTGTTTATACAATAAATATTTCTTTTTTGATTAAATGCCAATCTATTTTGAGATAATTTTCAAGTGTTCGCTTGCCTCTTAAGCTTGTATCTTAGAAGAAATAATTGAATTAAGTAGTTAGTAATCGAGTTTTGATGTACTAATCGATCAAAGAAATTAGAGTATTCTCAAAAGCAAGAAATAATTATATGAGAATATTTTGCATAAATTTTGATGATATTATATTTTAGAAAATGATTAATTTAATGCAATGCATGGATAAGTAATCAACTTTATATATATTGAACTCTTGAGTCAACTCATACAAACTTTGAAATCAAAGAATATCCTAATCCAAAGTTTTAGATTCATAATTAAAATTTAGTGATGAAGGATTTTAAATTAAATCTTTGATACCAAACTTTGAGTTAGATATCATAATCCAAATGTTTAGATTCATAATTAAGATTTAGTGATGATGGATTTTAAATTAAATCTTTGATTTGCTTTAAGATGAATGTTATTGGATCCAAATCTATTTTTAGAGTGAGAATGACTTATTGGCAAGTCTAGTGTCAAGTAGGAGTGGACAAAGAGGGAAATATGCATTGAAAAAAGTAAAATGTTAGGTAAAGTGTAGATTTGAGTCCTTTATGAAGTCAAGTTGATCTCATATTTATAGAATCAGAGGGTTATATATATGACTATAGAAAACATAAAAATAAATAATAAAATTTCTAGAGTCTAAGTACTAATGATATGAAGACATGTGCACACGGTGTAGCTGTGGAACAACTATTGAATGATGTGGCCTTCCTATCTAGAACTACTTGCCCTAGCACAAGATTGGATCTGTGTTGAGTAAGGGTTCCCTAGCAAGTTGGTTATATCATGGTGTACATATAGCTCTATCTCATTGAGCGAGTCTGAGTCGTTAGGGTGATCATAGAGTCAAATGCTGAGCTCCATGTTTTGGAACCATAGAGCTATCTGTCATCACTTGTTGAGTCTGCCGTGGCCGCTTAGTTCTTTGTTTAGTTCAGTGAGTTGGCAGGTTCTTGGCCCACATCTTCATGGGATGAATAGGAAGTCCATGGCTAGTCCTATGAAGGGGCATACCCAAGTCATACAAGTGCAATACCTAAATAATCAATTAAATTTTATATTAAAGTCATCTCAATATATATATATATATATATATAAATATATATATATCATTTCTAATTTTTTCATGGCATAGAAATTTAACTTTGTGACATTGTGATATTGATTGAATCCATGATTGATTTTGATTTTATTTCCTTAATTATTTTTTGGGTTTATGTGCCAATGATAATATTCAACACGACTTAGATAATAAATGGAAGGATAATTCTAATTTGTAAATATATTTCTTTTTTTTTCCATTTTGTTTAATTTTCTATTCTTGCTCCATATCCTGTTATTATAAACCCCTGCATTTACTTTATTTTACTTTACAATGTATTTGGACCAAACATGCCCTAAAATTCATTCGATCTCCTAGAAAACATGCACTACTTAACTCTCCATTTTTAAATTTTGAACTAGCCTAAGAGACTTTCAAAGTCTAATATTTAGTCAAGCAACTTGCCCATAAAATTTGGCTATTCATCTAAAGTACTTGCATGCTGAATTATGTTATTATATGTATTTATCAATAGTTCTTGTTCTCTATCAAAAACTCACTTTATGCTTTATCATAATAGATGACTATCAACAAAAGTTGCTCACTACATAATTAACTATATTGAGTCTACTTATATAATCTTTCTTATATTCATAATACATAATCTATCTTATGATATTGATCTTGGCTCTCATTTATAAATAAGGGAGTACTAGTCGAGAACAGGAGGAAAATATCTTAATTTTATAAGCAATGCTAATAAATTGAATCCAATATGGATTCTCTATTAGGCTCCTCTTTTTCTTATCTCTTCTTTCTTAGCATGAATTGACTCACCCTTTCTTTATTAGGGGTCAAGTGAATTATTATACATAAATTTATTAAAAAGAGTACTTTTAAGCTTTTTTTCATTTTTCACTCTTCCCTAGGTTTGATATAAATTTAAAGTAGGATACTAATTTTACCCTGTGGACAACATTAGATCTATGATCTTTTTAATGGTATGATAAGCATGGAATATCTCAAAGATTAATAATTAGGATTTAGAGTTTCTTGAGGAATTGTTCATATAGATTAACTATCCCAACAACCGCATCTTGTACAATTAACTTAAGAATATAGATGATCACTTAGCTAGGTTGATACAAGGAATCTCCATGTGAATACTACAAAAATCCTTTAGTGTAATATCTTTAAGGGTGTTACTTAATCACCTCTCATATACATCATTGCCATGTCACCTCTAGAGTTGGTCAATTAGCTCCTTCCAATGATGAGATGTATACCATAAAACATCATCTCTCTCTCTCTCTCTCTCTCTCTCTATCATAACAAGCATGATGCATAATCAATTAATGCCCCTTCTTAATAAATATTATAAAGTCTTTACTCTTTTGAATTTTAAGATGCCCATCTTGGATTCTTATAGATCCAAGTAGACATGACTTGGCTATTTTGAGTTAGATACTTCTTTTTATTTTTATTAATGATGTGATGAAGCTTTTTTTTATTCTACACCACCTTTAAGGATGATCCGTTGTTGTGATTTTTTACATCTTTGAATGGGGAGTATCATCATCATTGTTGAATTGAAGTGATTATTCATTAGTTCACTAGTGCAGAAAATCTAAAGAAGTTATAGGTTCTTTTGAACATGAGGGAATTGTTCGATGTCGTTTGGTTGTTGTTTATGACTCAATTCTAGTGAGTGATATTAGAATTGCAAGATTCTAAGCCTTTTTTTTCTTTGGCGTCTTTATATAAGGCCTTATTGATGGCATTTTCATTACACTCTTTACTTTTAGTAGCTAAAAACTTTGATTGAGTTAATAGAGCTAGATAAATCATACATCAACACATAGGATTATAATTGATGACTTTAACTTTCTTTTACATTACTTTGAGTACATATTGGTAATTGATAATATCAAAATAATAGGTGCAATTTTAATAATAGCTATAGTAAGTCAACATAAGCTATCTTATTTATTTAACCAACATCATCAACAAAACTTTCATGCTTTCCTTGATAGATGAGCCCATAGGTCACGTGAAATAAGAAAGGTAGTCCCCTTTGTTATAATACATTACTTATAGTCCTCTCTGAGTGTTATTGGTAGAGATCATGGACATCATTATTGATAAAGAGAATTTCAGACAACTACCATTAGTGTATATATCAAGGAATGCATTAGATCCATCCAAGTATTGCACTTTTCATAAAGGATTATTGCCACCTTTGAGTTTTGGTTGAGGAGCTCATCTACACTAGGAAGCTAAAAGTGTTTATCATTATGATATATTATGATATCCTTATAAGAAGTAAAATACAATGAGCATGTTCTATTGTTGTCCATCCACATCACATGAGTCGACATCTTAGGGATATATGCTTAGAGGAGTTGGCGTTGAGGCATAAAGGACATATCTCATATGACAAAAATTATGAGGTATTTCTTCAACTTGAAACTCATATTTTGCAAAGTTTCCAATCACCTTCATAGATGTTGATAGGTGCTAACTTGATTCATAGGTGAGAGGCAAAGCAACATGCTTTTATGCAATATGCTTGATTGTGGTATGTGGGGGCATAAATCTGTATTACACACCCATTATGGGTCTACGTATAAGATGACATTCTTATATTTCAATTGTTAGAGATGCTTATTTCTCTTTTGTTATAAACTCAGATAACTTATTTTACAATTTACTGCTCATCATCTTACTTAGATAAATGAGTACTTAGCACAAATTGAAATCCAAGCAATCACACAAGCAGTGCAAAACAATCATATAAAATTTATAATTATATAAAAATTAATACAATAGCTAAGTTCAGAAGATTTGACTAAGCCAATCAAATTAAAACTCGATTCAATAAAAATAAAAAAAACTCCACTTTTGTAGCTCCTTCCACTACTGCCATTCATATCCCTCACTGACTTTCATTTGTTTGTTAATTAATCAGGAACTTAGTTATGACTTTATTTTCAATCAAATTATAGTATTTTAAGTGTGCAATGAAATTCTTGAAGATCATGCTAAGCTAGCTCGAGACTTTTGCAATACTCAAAACTGAAACTAAGAACTATCTTTATGTTCAATGCCTGTTGACCTCCAACCTGCTTAACGGCAACTGAAACAAAAAAAATTTCTATTTCCACACTTCCTGTTGCCTACTTCATCACATTTGGTGAGAAAGAAATGGAAAGAGATTTGGTAACAACAAATATAGTTTCTTCCCTAAAGCTTCTTACATGGAAGCACTATAATGAGCTGCTGGCATATTTATTTTCTAACTATGGCTTCACTGTTGTTTATCTCTATGTCATCGATTTTCAATATGTTCTTCCTATTTTTTTTTTAGATTTTTGCATATCTGCAATGCACTATTTATTCTATTACCAGATTGGTATTTTACTATGGCTTCCTTCAATGTCGGAAAATTTATTGTAATGGACAATGAAGAATTTTAATTCTTGTTAACTCCCTCGATTTATCAACAGCTTATTCATTCTTTCATCTTTCTTTTCTGCCCTATTAGAATGACCTTCACGCAACCATGAGTGCAGATTTAACTTGCCGCATGATAAATGAAAATTTCTGAACTTATAGGTTCTTAGAGAGCTTGTCTCTCTTGACTATGGCCTTTTTTTTTTTGGTTTTTTGCTCATGTGTCTTTTCTTCTAAATAGCTAAGTTTTAATCATAGATTTATTCTGGTCTTACACTTGGTGATCATTTTTCTGATTAATGGAATTGAGGAAATACTCAGTCAATTTTATAAAAACTATTTTTAATGCCAAGACAGATTAACTGAGTGTCAAAATGAGGCTGATGGTTTTTGAGGCTGATGGGACCATCAGCGGCGTGTGGAAGTCCACGCCGGCGTCAATGCGACTACGAGGTGCGAGGTGGAATTACCAATTCCCAGACTTCCCCTAGCCGGAGACGGTGACGCAGGCGAGTATTTAGAATCCTATGCTCAATGATTCGATCTCATAAGACACGTGAGGTTTGGACAGAAGGTGGAGGGGATAGAATCTGTTGGTGTAGGAGAAGAGGAGATGGAGGCTTGGGGCCTGTGGGGTGGCACCGGCGATGCGTTTGGTGACGGGCATCGAGGGTGTGGCAGTGCAGCGTGTGGAAGATGGAGCTGTGGAGGTAACTAATATTACTGTATAAACTCAAAATTATTATTATTAGATAGTACGCATATTTAAAACCAGTTCAATAAGGATACGAGAAACAATGATATTTAACTATTAAATGAGTGAATAATAAATTTAATATTTTATTTTTTTTGAGATACATGCAGAGGAATTAGAAAGATTTAGTCATTTTTTACAACTCATTTTATAATATTAAGTAAACTTTTATATTTATTTTTAATTTTAAAATTATTTATATTGGTTATAAATAATTATAATAAAGATACTGAGATACTGAGTAAATTGTTTGATGTATGGATTAAAGTGCTTAATTATTATGAGTTCTTTAAACTGCTTAATTATGATTTGAATTCAGTGAGAATGTTAATACATGTACACAATATTTTGAAACACACAATTCAACTAGGCTTGAATGGTTAATTTTGTAGCACTCAAGTTGAATAGGTTCATTTTGTTGTACTTGGCCCAAATCAATTTAGTTGTAACCCTATCTTTGATGAACACATAATGTAGGTACATGTGGTGGATTTCGTGATCCTTTGTATTAGACGAGTCAACAAACTTCCAAATATTCCAACATTTCCCAAAAATAAGAGCCCAGAGGTCTTTGATAGTGAGGTGATCCATTCCATAGATTACTCCAACTTGGATAGTACAGTTGCTAATTGGTGAGAAAAGAGAGTCAGCATTATTGGTTTCCTTAGAATAGCACATGAAATTGTCGATGAATGTGCTAATATTAATGGTAAAATTTTAATCATTTTTTATGAATTTCTTAAGAATGATGAGATTCCTAGTTTAATATATCTATATACAAATTATACAAAAAGAGATAAATGGTTAACATGATTTTGTAACTAATAAAAAAAACCCAAAAAGTCCCAAAATTAAGAAGAAAAAAAAACCTAAGGGGTGGCGTGTATCTTAGGATAGAGTCAACAATATATGCTCACTTGGGAACCCAAATATGTTCAACATTAGTCAATAGAATGACACTCCAGCTAATTACATTTCTAAAAGATAGTCATTTATGAAAATATGGGAGTTAATAAATGACTTGACACACCAACTTGAATTGACTCAAAAATATAGATTAGAATTAAACCATTTGCCATTCAAGTTAGAGTTGCATTATGTTTGGGTTGATTAGAATAATTCAAAATTGAGCTAATTGTTATTCAAGTTTAGTTTAGGCAAGTTTGAATAAGATTAATAGGGTTAATGAGTCGGTTAATTCATCTTGATCTAAAGAATTATATGTTTATATAATAAGTGGGTTTCATGGGTTGGGTTTGGGATGAGTTGTGTTCATGTAAAATATTTTTTAATCAATATAATAAATAGGTCTAATTTAAGTCAAGCATATTCACGTTAGGCTAACTTTGAATTAGATCCAAATTTCTTCGGTCAACTTATTAATACTAGAGTGCAGAGGTCTAACTTGGCAAGACACCAACATCATTGTTCAACCATTGGATTTAACAAAAAAAAAGTAAACCATTAGTCACAATAAATATAATAAATTAACTATATGAATTTGAGCCAAAAATTTCCACTAATATAGTAATACTAAGAGATTATAGTTGTCAGAAAGTCTAAATTTCTCCTTTGCATTAAAATAAAAAGAACTTTTTCAAAAGTTGCACTGAATGATAACAAAACAATAATAACATGCCTTTATCCCATTACATCTGGTTGGCTATATCAATCTTTTTCTCCTTTGTGTTCTATTAAATTTCTTATTAAAGTTGCTAAAAGGATAACATAATATTATAAAAAAAGGCCAAGTGTGTCAACATATATATATATATTGTTCTATAAGAAATTAAAAGCAAGTCATACTTTAAATTGATAATTAGTACCAAAAAAATAAGAGGTAATAAATACTAACTAGAAAAATAAGAATTAAAGTAAGAGTAAGCCAAAACTACAATGGAATAAAATTGAATAAAGTACATAAGAAAGTAAAACCATTTTAACCATATATCATTTATATGCATCATAAAATTTAGAGGGCTAATTATCATTCCATTTTAACTTTTTAAGTTTTGGGCATTTTAATTTTTAATCCTAAGTAACATATTCCCAAGTTAATTTTAACTCTTAGGATCTGCTTATTGAGATGAATTGTTAAAAGAGGATATTATTGGTTAAGGAAAACCAAAATAAGAAAAAAAAAGGAGAGACTAACTTCTTATTGAAGTCACAAAGAATTAAGTTAGTGGTGCCCTTTAGATAAACTTGTTAAGATGAATTCTTGAGTAATAAACATGCCAGTAAAGGTAGTTTAATGAGCTCATAGAGAAGTGTGAGTTCTTAAGATGAACTCATAAGGTGAGTCCCTAAGATGGAGGGTGTTGGACCATGGATCAACCAAAGATAAATTTCTAATGAAAGGTAAATTTAGTAACTTAACATAAATAGAATTTTTTAAGAAGTCTTCTTATGATGTTTAAATTTTCTAGTTTATTTCTTCAAAATGCATGACTTCCATTCAGTGGACTTGGGGCTTATGTTCTTACAAAGTCATAATTTTCTATGTAAGAAAATTTCAAATTCTTCTAAAAGAGTAAATCCATGTTTCCATTGAGGTTCCCCATCTTCTTAATTATAAAAAAAGATAAGAAAATAAATTCCATTTACTAATAAAATACCAATTGGGTGATAATTTTTAGCTTTTATTTCGAAAAAAAGTAATCTCAAATGGGAAGGAGAATTCACCCATAGAGTTATTAATGAATGATAGAGAGAAATAACTCAAATTAGTAATTTAAAAACTAAGAAGACCTTTCCAATTGAGAGAATGGCATTATGTGTTAGAAGACCCTTAGAGTTATTCATGAATGATAGAGGGAAATAACTCAAATTAGTAATTTTAAAACTAAGAATACCTTTTCAATTGAGAGAATGACATTGTGTGTTAGAAGGAGGATGGAAACTTTGCTCTTGGCGGTGCATTAGGATTAGTAAACCTAGCCCACAATAAAGATGCAATAGGAGACAAGGTAGGGCAATGGGCAGCTAAGATGGAAATTGAGAGGTTGGAGCTTATTGGAATTAGAGATAAACCAAAAAAGAAAAATAATTTTAGAGATGACTACTACATATTGAAGGTTTAGAATAAGGGAGAAGTAAGTGAGCTAGAGAGGGATAATAGATAAGTATAAAGTTTTTCAATAAAGACTACAAAAGTTAAGAGCCAAGAGAAAACTAATAAAAGAGGAGAAAGATGGCTTTAGAGAGATATGATTGCTATAAGGGGAATGTGGGAGATAACTCATGAAGCCCTAGTATATGGACACATAGAAAGCATAGATTATCATTAATATATTTACTTTGACTAACATACTAATTGATAATACATCAACCTAATCAAAACATTTCTTTAGTTCATCAAAAAATATTATTAATTTATTTAATTCTTCATTTCACTTGTAGCCAACAACATTTAAAATAAAAATGGACAAAAAAAATCAATGGAGAGTAGGGGCTAGTGAAAAAGGACTAGGCTTAAAGAAGATGTTTAGAGAAAACATAGAAAACCTTTATTTAATAATTAAATAAATTTTTTTTTGAAGGCATGAAATGTGTATTAAATACAAATTCATTATAATTCAACAAAAAAGAACATAATTATAATAATAAACCATCAAATATTATAAAAAACATAATTCCATATAAGTACTTAAACACTTACCACCATAATAATCTTAGGTCTAATCATTTATAGCTACATGCCAAATACAAAATTAGAGCAAATAGGCACCTTAAATGCTTTAAATTTGAACTAAAATATAAATTAATTTTGAGTCTAAATGGATTTAGATTAGATAAAATCAAAAAGGTTAAAAGGCTAAAATGCTAATCCCATGTTTAAATCATGTAAGAATTATTAAATGGTCCATTATAAAATCAAATAGCTTTAAATAGAATCAACTTAATCTTATCAACAGGATCAGAGTACCCTTGTGTAATGACCGTTAGAACAAAGAGGTGGAATATAACCAAATTTGTGTTTTGGGGCATTCCACTTGGTTACTTGTACTTGAATCGCTTCTCAGAATTCCTGGTTCACAAGCCTGGGGAATGAATTCTATTAAGTGTTTTGGCCACCTTGCTTTCACCTTTGGTATATATTAACTCATATTTATTTCACAATAATATCAAATCAAGTTTACCTTTTTTCACATACATGTTTATTTGGTTTTACCAAAATGCTCTTTAACCTTAGTGGTGGATCATTTCAAAGTTTATCAAAGCTACATAAAGAAAACAATTCCCATGAAAAAATATGGTATGGTGCCGAGCATAGCTTTGTGGTCTATCTCTGGGTTGTTTTGTATGAAAAAATTTTATAGCAAAGTGAAAGAAGTAATTATCATCTTAAAGCCTTCCAAACACTTTGAATTTTGCAAGAAAGGCATCATCTTAGAATTCCAAACTATGCCCATAGAAATTGATTTGGTAATCTATGCAACTGGATTCAAAGGTGATAAAAAGCTTAGAAATATCTTTATTTCTCCTTGGTTCAAAAAGATTGTAACAGGTTTAGAAGATATGTAAGTTCCTCACTATAGGTATGGATATTTTAAGCAACTGATTGAAGCTTACATAAAATATAGTTACTTACATTATCGAGCAAATTTTGAGCATTGCAGGCAGTGCATACATCCACAGATTCCACAAATGGCTATCCTTGGGTACTCTGAGAACATATCTAACATATATATTTGAGATGCGAGCAAGGTGGTTGGCTTGCTTCCTTGATAATGGCTTCTACCAAATAGGATGGACACGAAAAGAATATAATAGAGTGGGATAAATACTTCAAAAGATATACAGGCGGCTCAAGTGAGTACTACCGTAGATGTAGCATAACGCTTATTCGTAATTGGTATAATGATCAGTTATGCAAAGATATGGGTTGCAACCCTAGAATGAAGAATGGATTTTTGGCGCTTTATTCCTCCACGATCCTATATATGCTCACGAGTTAAAAGTATTAAATATGAGTTTTAAATTAATGAATGCTTTTAATATCATACATTTTTATAAATATTTGGTATTTTTTTTCAAATAAGTTTTTGCAATTTTTTCCTTTGATTATAAAATTTATTATTATATATATTAGTGATAATAGTTAAAATGGTTTCTTCTATTATTTCTCATGTATTTTCCAACCTCCAAGTTTAGTAACAATCATAGGAGGGTTAGGATTAATATCATTAACATGTCGACCTATTAGAGCTTTAATGTAATCAATTATCTATCACGTTATTTTTAAAACATAAAAAGGTATAAGTTGAATACCAAAACAAAAGAAAAGTAAATTTAATATCTAATTTCCCATATTTGGATATTTCACTCTCTTTTAGATGTAGATTGGTTCAAAATTATGTGTTTGTAGACTTATCTCATTCCCCTTCCCTTTCAAAAAAAAAAAAAAAAAAAAAAAGAGAGAAAAGAAAAACCAAAAGAAATAGTAGTGCAACATCAACATAAAGACTAAGGACAAGATCACAAGCCAAGGCATGTTATTAAGATTTGGATTCATCAACAAATACAACTTTCGAAAAAAGTGCATGGATGACCTCTCTTCCCTCCAAAGTTAACGAAGAATAATTATAAGATGTAAGGATATTTGATGGGTACAACAAGTAGAAAAAAATAATGAAGATCTTAAAAATTACTTGATTTCAGGACTACTCAACTTGCCTTACTTTGCTTGTTCAAAGTTTATTCAATATATAAACTTTGAAGTTTATAATGTTTTACTTATTTTTTATTTGCATTTGAATAAGTCATTAGTTTATGTAATGATAATTTTTTTTGCTCTTAAGGCTTTTTTAGGCTTGGATATGAAAAAACCTTGTAAATAGGACCTTACATTATAGTTTTGATTCTATTGAACAAAATTATATCTTTCTTATAAAAAGTTTTTTTTATTAAAAAGATTGGTGGCTATTATAATATTTCATGAAGATTAACTTCTAATCTACTAAAACCATGATGAGTCCTTTTCCATTCAATTCATCTTCTACTCCTCTCCTCCATAATACAACTTCCACTCTTATAAAGTTGACTTAGCCAACTCATAGACCTTAGCTTCCCTCAACCTAAAACCCCATTAATAACTCTAATAATCTCTTATAAATCGTCCCACAACCCTATTAACATTCCAAGGCCTCAACACCTATTTACCATAAGATTTTTCAGCCAAAAAGCTAAATATGAGGAGACAATTTCAAACAATGAGAAATATAATTAAATAATTCATAAATCCTTAATTATTGATAAAAATAATAAAAATATATCCATTAGTTTTCTAACATCTCTAATCTTTCATTGATTTAAAGCTCCTATTATTTTTCAAAATGAAAAACTTATCCGTTTGAAAGCTTAGATTTTTACTCAAATTTGTCCAAAGTTCAAAATAACTTTTTTCCTACCTACCACCCCTTGGGAACAATCAAATTGTTATCTTCATCATCAAGATTATAAAGACTCTACATCATATTGCTATTTGAAATAAGGGTTTAAAAAAGTCAAAGTCAAGATGCTTGATGGCACAAGACAAGCACAAATGGAATTTCATTTTTTAAGATTGCAAGAGTTTAATGCATATTGTTAGACTAATTTTTCTTTAAGAAAGGTAAGTCTTGCTATTTTAGATCTTTTATTTTTTTTATTATGTTTTTCATTCATAAGAGAGAATATTGAAAAATTGCATGCCCATTATTAACTTCATAGGAATTTGTAGTTATTATCAAAAAAAAAAAAAAAAAAAGAAGACCTAGCCTCATTTTTGTGTGAACAAACCATAACCTAAAATTTATTTAATATTACTTTAGATAAAAGTTGTGTTCCACAAAACTAAAATCTTCCCTTGTATCAAATTTATAATAGATAATGAGAACTTATAATTCATCACAAACTTAGTGCAATTATTATTATTATTATTATTGTTGGTGGTGTTGTTGTTGTTGTTGTTGTTGTTGTTGTTGTTGTTGTTGTTATATTTGTTGATGTTGTTGTTATTATTGTTATTGTTATTGTTATTGTAGTTATTATTATTATTATTATTTAAAAGAATTTCTTGCTCTATAAAATTTAAAACATAAAAGATTTTAATTATACAATCTAAAATTTAAAAAAAAAATTCTCATGAGAAAATGGGGTGTACTCTCATGAGAGAGAGAAACAGATACAAAACAACCCTAAAACTAACAATCAGCCTCAATTCTAATAGAATCTATTAAACATATTCTCCAAATATGCCAAAAAATTTGAAAACATTTAAAAAATAGGGTGTACTATCATGAGAGTACATAGAGTATAGATACAAAACACCCATAAAATCAACCAATACCTCCAAATTGCTTATAATGGAATCTAATAAGCATATTCTCTCTAAACAAGCAAAAATCTAAAAAAAAAGAGAAATTGGGGTTACTCTCATGAGAGTACAGAGAGTACACATACAAATCTATCTTAAAAACTAACCAATTAGCCTCCAAATTTCTTATAATGCCATATTATAAATATATTCTCTCCAAATAGGCCACAAAATGTGGAAAAAATGAAAAAAATAAGTTATACTCTCACGAGAGTATAAAGAGTACATATGCAAATCTGCCCCCAAAACCAATCAATCAGCTTCCAAATTACTTATAATGGAATCTATTAAACATATTCTCTCCAAATAGGCTAAAAATCTAAAAAAAATGAAAAAATAAGGTGTACTCTCAAGAGAGTACACATATAAATCGCCCCAAACTAATCAATCGGTCCAAATTGTTTAATGGAATCTATTAAACATATTCTCCAAAAATAGGCCAAAAATATGGAAAAAAATTAAAAAAATAAGCTATACTCTCAAGAGAGTACAAAGAGTATACATGCAAATCTGTCCCCAAAACTAACCAATCAGCCTCCAAATTGCTTCTAATGAAATCTATTAAACATATTCTCTCCAAACAGACCCAAAAAATCTAAAAATAAATTAAAAAAATAGTTTATACTCTCATGAGATTACATATAGTACACATGCAAATCTGCCTTCAAAACTAACCAATTAGCCTCCAAATTATTTCTAATGAAATTTAATAAACATATTCTCTCCAAACAGGCAAAAAAATTTGGAAAAAATGAGAAAATAGGGTATCCTCTTATGAGAGTATAGAGAGTACACATGCAAATCTGTCTCCAAAACTAACCAATCAGCCTCCAAATTGCTTGTAATGCCATCTAATAAATATATTCTCTCCAAACAAGTCAAAAAATATGGAAACAAAATGAAAAAACTAAGTTTTACTCTCAAGAGAGTACAGAGAGTACATATGTAAATCTACCCCCAAAAACTAATCAATCAGTCTCCAAATTACTTCTAATGAAATCTATTAAACATATTTTCTCCAAACAGGCCAAAAAATTTGAAAAAAGAAAAAATAGTTTGTACTCTCATGAGAGTACATAGAGTACATATACAAATATACCTCCAAAACTAACTAATCAGCCTCCAAATTGCTTCTAATAAAACCTAATAAACATATTATCTCCAAACAGGCCAAAAAATATGGAAAGAAATGAGAAAATGATCAGATTCTCATGTGAGATGAGAGTACACATATAAATTTGCATCCAAAACTAACCAATCAATCTCCAAATTGCTTGTAATGCCACCTAATAAACATATTCTCTCAAACATGCCAAAAATGTGAAAAAATGAAAAATAAGTCAGTACTCTCAAGAGAGTACGAGAGTACACATACAAATCTGCCCCCAAAACTAACCAATCAATCTCTAAATTACTTTTAATAGAATCTATTAAACATATTCTCTCCAAACAGGCCAAAAAATCTAAAAAAATTGATAAAATAAGCTGTACTCTTAAGAGAGTATAAAGAGTACACATGTCAATCAGCATCCAAATTACTTCTAATAGAATATAATAAACATATTATCTCCAAATAGAGTTTAATAGCTAAAAAAAACTAAAAAAATAAGCTGTACTCTCAAAAGAGTATAGAGAGTACACATGCAAATCTGCCTCTAAAACTAATCAATTAGCCTCTAAATTATTTTTAATGGAATCCAATAAACATAGTCTCTCCAAACAGACCAAAAAATTTGAGAAAAAAAAAGTGAAAATGGTCTGTACTCTCATGAGAGTACAGAGAGTACACATGAAAAACTGCTTCCAAAACTAATCAATTAGCCTCCAAATTGCTTCTAATGGAATCCAATAAATATATTCTCTCCAAACAGGCCAAAAAATCTAGAAAAAAAATGAGAAAATGATCTATACTCTCAAGAGAGTACAAAGAATATACATGTAAATGTACCTCCATAACCAATCAATCAGCCTCCAAATTGCTTGTAATGCTATATAATAAACATATTCTCCAAACGCCAAAAAATGTGAAAAATGAAAAGTTGTACTCAAGAAAGTATAGAGAGTATACATGCCAATCTGCCTCCAAAATCAACTTACCAGCCTCCAAATTACATCAACTGGAATATAGTAAAATATTATCTCAAAATAGGATTTCATAGCTAAAAAAATAAGTTGTACTCTTAAGAGAGTACATAAAGTACATATGCAAAACAGTCCTAAAAATCAACTAATCAGCCTTCAATCTCTTTGTAAAGCCATGTACTAAACATATTATATCCAAATAGGGTTAAAAAGCTGAAAAAAAAAAACAAAATGGGTTGTACTCTCCTGAGAGTACAAAGAGTACAAATGCAAAACTGAATTAAACAACCATAAATCAACCTACAATTAAATTGTAATGTCATCGACTGAACATATTATATCCAAACAGGCTCTAGAATTCATCAAATTCTTCATGAAACAACACCAAATATCCTACAATGGGATATAATAGACATATGACAAGCCCCATAGTTGATAAATTTGAAAATAGCCGTATGTACCATTATGAGAGTACAGAGAGTACACATATAAAATATCTCAAAAAACCAGTAAAACAGACTCCTTTCCTTTACAGAACTCAAATGTTCCAAATATTCTCCTATTCGACGACAACAATAGAAAACCCTAAATTCATTAAAGTTTAAGAATGCATGAAGAAATACCTCGCTCATATAATACCTCAATTTTTAATGCCCAAGATTTAGCAAATCTCCGAGGAAGGTCGACATGAGAGAGAGCTGAGCTAAGAAAAATTTCTGTGCAAAATGAAATCCCTAAATTGTTCTGTGATGAAGAATGTGGAACGACGCACGTAATATTTTCTCCTCCCATTGTTTAAACCGCGCGGGCGAGGTAATAAACGCGCCGTTAAGCACCATCAAGTTACAGCGCTGTTAAGTGAAAAAGTGCCTTATTTTTATATTGACGGTTATGTATTGGCCGATAAAGCTACGTCCTGAGCGACGTAATATTTTCTCCTACTCCATGGCTGCTAATCTCATTATCTGACTCTTTCGAGTTTATATGAATTTTCACTACGGTTTGGAAAACAAGAGTACAAGGTTCTCTTTTTTCAATGTTGATGGACTAATTTTTTTAATAATTATAAAATTGATTTTCTTAATAGAGATTTAAAACTTGATGGCACTCGAATAGACTAAATAATGTAGAATAATGTGGGTGATTTTTGGATAGAATAAATAATGTAGAGTATTTAGGGTGGTAAGATACCATTTGTTTAGTTGTAATTCCAACATTTGGAGAAATTTTTACATGTGGAGTTTGGATGCAATTTTAAGTCTAGACTCCAATAGCATTAAGATACTTGGCTGTGTACATAACATGTGTACATAATTCAGATTATGTACACATACTGCATACATGCCAGATGGTACAATGCTATTAGAGCCAGAATTATGTACGCCTGTGACTCGCTTAATAAATTCTCCAACATTTGATTGATTGGTTTGCAAAATTAATATGAATTTTAAAATTCACAAATCAATAAAATACAATGAGCTATTTCTTACATATAAAATGAATGAAAATAGAATTATAATTATGTTTGTGAATGATTGGATAATATGTAGATACTTAATGATAAGTGGAATAATGCTTCCAATTTAAAACTATATCCAATTTTTCTTTCATTTTGATCATTACTTGCTTCCTGTTTCAATCTACCAACTAATGACAAAAACGTCCTAAAGTTTATGTTTTACCATTTTTTGAAGAAAAGATGGCACAATTGCAGCCAATTGGTTTGTTAAATTCATTATAAGGTTAGAGTTTAATAAAATTTTAATTGATTTTGATTTTATATATATATATATAAACTATTAATCAAACATAAAAAGTTGCATTGACATTTCAATTTGATTTTTAAAATAATAATAATAATAAATGCACATCCAAGATAGTAGTTAGCTTATGGATTTTGATTAATACCTCAAAAAAAGAAAAAAAAAACAAATCAATTTTTTTTTAGGGGCATTCATCTACATACCATAAAATTCTTATATAATTACATATATAACATCTAAACTCCAATAATTATATTATAACATCTAATTTTTTGACATCACATAAAATAAAGCTATTTCACTATTTCCTTAAAGTGAAATGCAACCTTTGATATCCAGAAAAAGTACTAAATATCAAACAATAGGTATTAGATATGTAAATATATAAGCATTATGAGGTATGTATGTAAATCTTCCTTTGCATGATCTCTAATTGCTATTCTAATATTAATGGTAACTATGTTATATATTTTTCATCTATTTAACAGTATATATAGAAATTTTAAACTTTCATGTTATCTCCACTCACACTAAAAAAAATAATAGAAAAGACCTTGAAATCTTTTTTTAATTAATAATTAAGTTTCCTTTGATGTCATGAACCTTGCACTTAGCATGAAGTCAAGGCTAATTCTTCTGGAGAGAATAATGTGAAGAGTAATAGATTTGATGCAAGAATAATTAAAATACATATTAAAAAGAGAAAACTTAGAACACAAAACTTTCTTGCTATAAACAAAATTAATGCAAACCACAATCTTCACTTAAGTTCCACTCATTTACACAACCATAATTAAGATGATTATACAATTAGATATGAAGAAATAATCTTAAAATGGTTTTAAAATTCAACTAATAAAGGGATCTATGGGGTGAGATTAGATAAATAAAATCAACAAATGAAAAATATATATTAACAATCTAAAATATTTTATTATACAAACATCATATGAAGCATCACATTAAATTTAAGCAAAAGTCAAACATAAACTTGCTCTTTTAGCGAATTAATTCCTATGACTCATATCCTACCTCGTACTCAAATTGATAGTAATTTTACTTTGGAGGTTAGGGTAATTTTAGTTAAGAGATTATTCTTCTTCTCCTTCACCTTTTATTCCAGTCCCTCACATTCTATGATTGATTACTCAAATATTCAACTAATTTTGTATTTTATATCTAACAATATCATATTAGAAGATAATTTCTTTTAAAATTTTTAGATTATTTCAAACCTATTTTGAGCCATTATGGTAGAAATAAGATAAATAAATAAATAAATAAATAAATAAATAAATATATATATATATAAAGAGAGAGAGAGAGACTTGGCCAATTTTACAATATTTTGTTTTGACTTGGCCAATTTTAATTTTTTTATATATATATATATATATATATATATATATATATATATATATATATATATATATATATATATATATATATATATATATATATATATATATATATATATATATCCATTTCTTCCTTTTATTTTTATCAAATATGTCTTCTTGGTCAATCCGATAATGATATATTCAAAACTGTGATTATAAGTGAAATAATGCTTCCAATTTAAAAGTATTTCCCATTTTTCCGTTTTTTTATCATTTCTGTTCTTGCTTACTGTTTCAATCTACCAACTATTGATAAAACGTAAAAGTTTCTATTTAGCATTTTTTTTAAGAAAAGACGACACAATTCCAGCCAATTGGTTTGTTAAATTCAATATGAGGTTAACGTTTAATAAATTTATAATATATATATATATATATATATATATATATATATATATATATATATATATATATATATATATATATATATATATATATATATGTGTGTGTGTGTGTGTGTGTGTCTGTAAACTATTAATCAAACATAAAAACTTGCATTGACATTTCAATTTGATTTTAAATTTAAAAATTAAATGCACATCCAACACATTAGTTAGCTTATGATTTTGATTCATACCTCAAACATAAAAAAAATATCAAATTGTTTGGGGCATTTACATACATACAACACAATTCTTATATATTTGCATATATAACATCTAAATATTAATAATTACATAAAAACACAAAAATTTTTGAGATCACATAAAAAATAAATAAATAAATAAACTATTTTCACTACTTTTTTGAAAGTGAAATGCATCCTTTGATATCTCTAAAAGTACAAAAATATGAAATCATATTAGATGTGTAAATATATAAGATTTATGAGGTATATATATATATATATATATATATATATATATATATATATATATATATATATATATATATATATATATATATATAAATCTTCCTTTTTTTAAATCATATTTTTTTCTTCAAGTCAATTTGACAGCTTTGCCAAACACCAAGTCATAATTTTTAAAATAAGTTTTATGCATCACTGAGTAACCAAAGACATGAAATTTTCTTGAGGAAAGGTTGAATTGGCAAAAACATATATTTATGCATCACCAAGTAGGTCTTGTACCATACATCTCAAGTACTAACAATGATGCCATACTCACTTATTCCTTTCATACACTCATATGAGCATGTGAAAATTGGATAAGAAATCTTTTTCTACCTAATGAAAATCATGCATCATAAACATTCAAATTTTCTTAAATAACTTAGCATGCATTATAAGGTGTGCTAAACATTCCCATTTGGTATGTATAGATAAGCTCAGGATCCATCCATATGCATGTTATATATGTTAGGAAAAAAATAAAGAGATGTGTGTTTTGTGAATTTAATTCACTTTACTGAATCTTAAAATGCCTTTCTTTTGAATATGTTTGTTTAGAGTTCATCTAAACATAGGATTAATTAAAACATCTAATAAAATATTCTCTAAATAAAACTAAAACATGAATCCACTTTAGAAATTACTTAGGTTAGGGAAGAAAAGTGGAGTTCTCTTCTCTTTCCCTCTCTTTACAAATTAGTAATTAGTTGTAAGATTCACTTGAACCTAATCAAAATAAAAAAATAAAATCAACATAAATAACTAAACAACTTAAATAAAACCCTCCTCTAAGTTGAACATTCTTCACACTTAGAAAACTCTAACTTAAAGCCATAGCTAAGCATACCACACAAACCTTAAAAGCACACACATTAGGCTAAGCCACCACTTCTAGCTTTAGGTTAGGGCGGTGCATGGTTTGATGTTTGCTTTTGTTTTATGATGGGATGTTTTAGACTGGAGGATAGGGTGCACATGCGTAGGCTGACTGGTAGGGCGATCTTAGTCTAACCATTATCTTTTGAAGGGGAACTTAAGGGCTATAATAAATAAAAATATGAATGCTTTTTTTTGCGATGCTTAAACCCCTAAGCATAATCCAATAGGCCGTGGACTTAGTAACCCATGTGGGGTGCTAAAGTTCAATATCCATGCTTGGGATTTGTATGATTTGTTTTAGCTAATCTCTATTTTGCAAGTGTTAGTTAGATTTCTATTTTTCCTTTTCATGTAATTTTGCAATTAAGATTTTGGAATGATTATTATGGAGGTTAGGATGAGCATTGGTCTTAAGATTATATCTTAAGTGTGAACCTTTGGATCATTCACCTTCTAACCATCCAAAAGAAGGAACCAAAGAAGAAAGAAAAAAAGAAGAAGAAAGAAGAAAAGAAGAATGAAGAAATGAAGCTTGAAGACTCCCATAATAATGAATTTCTTTACTTAGTACTTAATTCATTTGTAATAAAGTTATAAGGGTAGAGCTCAGCCACCCAATTTATTTTCAAGTTTGTGCGGTGGTGCCCGACCATAATTGGCCTCTTATTCTTTTACGATTAGCTTTATAAATTGATTGATGATTTGTTTAGCTTGTGCATTAAGTGTCATCTTTTTCCTAGTTTCTTCCTTGCTTTATGTATGGCCTGGATGACGATTAGGCTCTTAGGTAAAAATAAATCTTTTACCAAATTTAACAATTCAAAAAATTAAAATAAAGAACTCATTACCTCACCTAAAGCTTAGGCTAAAAATCAAGATAAAAGAATTAGCAACCCCTTAGCTGGATGAGTATTTATTTTTTAACATCATGCATAAAAGCATCTTGTTTCACTCTTGATTGGAGGGCTTCCACCTTTGCTAGAGAAACTTGGCTTGACCTTTGAGAGCTATGGTGGAAACACACCTCCTCCCTTCTTGCTGATTTTGGCCAATAATCTTACTTCTCATGCATTAGGCATATGAATCCTATTAGCCTGACTCAAAATGATTATCCAAAAATGAAAATAAAATGTAATATGAATTGCATTTAGGTCATTACTCATGCATGATCTAGAGTGAGTTTTAGGACCTAGTCTCTTTCTAAATAAATAGCTATCTTGCATAAAGCATATTTGCATGAATTTAAAATTGTAGGAGTTTGTTTGCGCCATCCCCATTTTTCAAGTCAGGTGGTTTGTCCTCTCTGTGGAGGCAAACCAAACACCCATTTTCATCTTAGATTTAGGTTGTGCTTGCCAAAGCTCCCTATATTTAGGTTCTGAGGTTGCTTCTCCCTTTGGGGCCATAAGTATAAATCCTCATCTCTTAAGCATTTCTATAATATTGTATTGTGGAATCATGTTTATAAATTTCTAATGAAAAATTCAACTCAAATAAATTAAATCATTTTCAAAAATGTAAAGCCCAATCATAGGATAGTTTGAGATGATCATTAGATTTTCTAGCATCATGAGCATCTCCTATTTATCTTCATTTGGCTTCCATAATAACTCTCTCTTTGGTTAATCCCATTTGTTCTTTAAAAATAAGCTAATCGATTGATAGTCTACCCTATTGAAACATTTAGAGACAACGATCATTTTCCTTAATCGAGAGTTTTCCTGAGGAATCCCCATTCCTTAAGATATAATTAACTATGGGGGCTTGTCCCTGTAGGGAACTTAACGAACCCGATTTAAAATAAACCCTGCTTTACCTTTCCATGTAAAGTAGGGGAAGAATCTCTGGTACACCTCGAAGATCCAACGTCCTTAGGAGTCCTTATTTTGGTGATTAGGTCCATTGTAGGGTGGAGATTTCTATCTTTCGAGATAGTACGCCTCTCCTCAATGTTGTACCTGATCACCTTAATAAGTACATTTACAGATCTGCATGGCATCTAACCAAGATGATTATATTCCTGTTCTCATTTATCTTCTTTCCACCCAAATAAAGGAGGATAGATGAAGACATGAATATTAAATTTCCACCACAGTAAGATAACACTTTTAAATTATAAGTTCAACATTTGATTGATTATTTGGCAAAGTTAATATGAATTTTAAATTTCACAAATTAATAGAATATTTTATGTTTGTGATGATATTTCTACATATAAAATAACAAATAATAAATTTGTAATTATGTTTGTGAATGGTTGGCTACATAGTTGTTTATGATTGACACATTGATGCAGGTTGACACTTGATAGAATGGAGTGTTCTCGTACTAACATATCATACTTTATGGAGCACAACTTTTTCAAATATATGATAGATTAATACACATTAGAGGTATATTGGATGATATTTAATGGTTATATTTATTTTTTATAACTTATTATGTAGAATATTTGAAACTACGAAATAATGATAATTATCAGGCATGATAAAAATATTATGTATGCATGCGTGTATATAATATCAATCTATAATTATAAAAGTCGATTTTTTTTCTAAAATTTTTAGTTAAATTTCATATTGGAGCAAACTCCTAATCATTTGCCTCTTAGATATTAAAATTTAGAAAAAATTTTTATTAAAGTTGTTGCCATGTTATAAGTTTTGAACATATATATGAAAAATATAGACATTTTAAAATACATAAAAAATTGATTAAATTAGAAAATATTTGAGCAAAATTCAATGGAGAAATATGTCGGGGTGTATGATCTTGAGATAGTCAAGGTGACCCAAAGCCTATTACTATGTTTGACTTACATATTAAGATCATCACTTGATTAAACATATATTAATGTTAAACTTATTATTGACAAATAAGGCATACTATTTCACAATGATATTGATTATTTAAACACTATACTATTCAAAAAGCATTTAAGATGAGAACTTATGATATCATAACACAGGATGTTAGCCTCTAAAAATATGGCATGAACTTGACAATTAGAGTATAACTCTCTATTCATATCTAATATGAATGATATAATGAGACACATAACTCAAAATCTTAAAGCGGTTAATAAAAAACTTGAAATTGCTCCTATAATTTTGCTTGAAATAAAATCACCTAGACTTACCTAAGAGAAATCAAATTCATTATGCCATGATCTTAAATCAAATGTAAGAATAGAACAAATTAATTGCTATAAACCAATAAGTGAAATTTATAGCCATGCAATCAAAGCAAAGACAAAAGAATCTTGAAGGGTATGAGATGAACAAAACTATGCAGATTTCGCTCAATTATTTAGTTCTTAATGTGGGAAAAAAAATTCTATTTGTCGGACACACAAGATCAATATATATATGTATATTAGATGAAGACTTTGGCAAATCTCTACTAGCAAAATAATGACTACATATCAATGGAGTATTAACCCCATATCAATGGAGTATTAGGGTTATAGTTGATTATTTTGAATTACTTGGCTTAAAGAGAAACAATGCATTAATTTTAAGAAATAAAAAACTATAGTGTATTTTAGTTTGCTTTCATATTACAAATAAAAATATTTGAATCTAAGAGTCTTGCAATGCTAGAAAAAAATCATATTTTAACATAAAAAACCTAGAAAAATATAATATTCCAAGATAAATATAAATAAATCAATTTAGTTTGTATATATATGAAAGTGTAACATGTAGTTGTAGTTTGAGTTTTGCAATACACCTGAACAAAATAGAGTACATTTATGCTCTATGTACTACATCTTAAGCATAATTTAATGAACTCTTTATGTTTCATATTTGGGTCTTTATCATCTAGATCATCTCACACATCTATAAAATTTTTCTAAATTAAAATTACACGAGGAAAAATAAGTGTAAAATAATATAATCATAAAAACTTAAATTTCTATAAAATTATATTAAACCTATCATAATACTAAGCTAAGTGAAAAAGTACAACTAGTCCTTTTTAGGGCATATGTAGTAAGCACCTAAAATAAAAAATATCTCTATTTTATTACACATAATTACAACCAAATTTTTGTTTATATTGTGTGAAACTTAATATGAACACAATTGGGGTGAAGTCAGCTATGCAAGACACCATGTTTTTGATGGGTGTACTCGAGTAGATATCCTATTAAGTGAGTTGAGATGAACAAAAAAGTTTAAAAGGAAACATAATATCAAGAAAATGAGAACATAAAAAGTGCAAGAATTTTTAACCATATGTTTTCTTAGTTATGGTTATAGGTAAAGAGTTGTCATAAAAGGACTTGAAGATTTTATCAATATTGCTAGATTTTTTGAGAATGACTTCCATATTTAAAGTAAAT